>JACYFF010019584.1:120050520-120070861 GCA_017589665.1 Selenicereus undatus | reverse complement strand
TACCTTTAATTTGTATTCATTTTTGTGTTTCTTTATATATTATCACCATCCATTTGTTCAACTATGTATGCACTGACCTACTCACTGTTGGTTTTTTATTTTCACCTATTTTTTAAGTTCTCAATTTTTTTGTTCACTTGTGAACACTATATATATGGCCTTCCCATCCTGTGTTATAGTTTTTTAATTTAATTATATACATGTATATAGCTAATTTATTGTTTTCTCTTCTCAATTCTATTCTACAAATAATTAAAATGTTTATTTACAAATCATAAAATGCTTGTATATATACACGTACAATAAATGCTCACATAATTATACAAAAAAGTTTTAAGGCATAGTTTTAAGGCATAGTCTCAAATTAAAAATGCTTATTTCCACACTGAATAAATGGTTATCGTATAATTATGACGCATTATCTTCATACTCAATAAATGGTTACCGAACTAACAAGTATATGTTCATGTAATACATAATACATGTTTATTTAAATATCTTTCTCCAGTTCCCTATATTGAGAACAAAAACTACACTAACTTAATGCTTATTTTCAAATGAATAAAATGCTTATTCAAAGCTTAGCAAAATACGTATTTACACACCAGAAAGATGCTAATTGTATGTATGTATGTATGTATACATAGGTGTGTGTATGCAGCACACACACACGTAGATAGATCGATTGATCGATGGATAGATAGATAGATAGATAAACATTTGCTTGGTAGGAGATGGACATAGAATTAGCATGTCGTCGATGTTGATGAGCATTCATTTAATCCGAAAATGAGCAATCGTAGTTGGAGGGCATTTTGTAATAAGTATAAATTTGGTTTATTTGGGCTTTTCGTATAGATGGAAGTGAAATTAATGGGGTACTTGGAGGGCATGTTGTATGTGTAATTGATAAGCATTTTCTCAGCTGGATATGAGCATTATAGTTAGTGTGTAGATGTTGATGAGCACTCGTTATGCTAAGATAAGCATATATTTTCCTTTGTGAAAAAGATAAGCATTTATTTTAGTTGGAAATAAGTTTATAATTATTGTATAGATGTTGATTAGCATTCATTTTATGCACAAATGAGCAATTTGATTGTTAACACATCAAAGGGAGAGGGCACGGTGGGGCGCCTGGCGTGTGGATGGGCCAGGCCCACGCGCGAGAGGAAAGAATGAAGAGAGAGGAAAGAAAGAAGAAAAGGTGGGGCGGTGTGATTGGGCCTCGGCCAGGATCCACAATAGGGGACGGGAGAAGAAAACTAGGAGCCGGCGAGATAGAGAGAAGGGAGGCTGCCCGGGCTGGCCTCACGTGTCTGGGCTGGTCTTCTTCTTCTCCACTGGATCCAATATCATTTGAACATTATTTATTACTCAACTTTGACAAGTATCACTCACTATATCTAATTCAAAATAACAATTCACTCTTTTAATTAACAGGATTCAATCAAAATGTTAAGAAGGAAAAACATTCTTCGACACTACTAATTCACCTTTAAATACCAATATAAGTCCAACTAAACACACCAATCTTATCAATTAGAGAAAAATAATAAAAAATATGTAAAAGTAGGTGGAGGAAGTTTAATTAAATAAATTATTAACATAAATTCTAAAAAAGGTGATGATACGTGTCTTGCCACAAGACACTCTTAAATGTCTTGTATTAACTCAAATTAATATGTTTTATGATTTAAAATCACCAAATTTTTAATAATTACAACATATTATAAGTTATAAAGTTTTAATATTCGTCAATTACGCTAATAAATACAAACTAACACCATAATCAAATCAACACTTCTTGCAAAGGTATATTATGTGTGACTTTATAAATGTGAAAGATCATGTATAAAATGATGATTTTACACAATTTATAAGTTTTGACATCCTTTTATTATTCAAACACACCATTTTTTAAATTTAATATACGATAATATACATTTTAAGTAAAAATAAGACACTTGAAAAGTATCTTATAGTAAGACACTTATTATTTTGCTTCTAAAAGACAAGTGCTAGTCATAATTCAGTCACTAAACGCAGGCTCAGTTTCAAGCTATCGGACTCTAAAGGTTCATGATCAAGTTTGCTAAACTCCAAGCTATATATGATATAAACCTTCAAGTTACATTTTTCGAGCACGCAGGTGTCGTGTAGGCGATAAGATTTGGTACTGAAAATTCAAAGCTCATCAACTTGAGGGTCACTCAACGATGAATGTTCGGGGAGGCTCTCCTTGACCTTCCCGACCGCATCTCCGGCGATCTTTGCGGCGGATTTTGCCGAGTCCTCCACCGTTGATTTCGTCTTCTCGAAGCTCTTCTCGACCGCTTCCTTCACCTTCTCCCCTTTCCCTTTCTTCTGTGTCATGTCTTCCTCGGCCCCTTCTTCTTCAACGTTAGTGCTTCTGGTTAAGATATATACATATGGACCAACAAATATCTTATTAGTTTACTAGAATTATTCGATCTAAAAATAGTAATACTAGTTATGTTGGCATCACCTTTTTTTTTCCCTCTTTTTTTGAGATGAGAGCAGGTCACATATTAATTTAAAAATAAAACTTTTCTGATTACATGACTCAAAACTTGACCACATACAAAAAGAAACATACCTAACATTGATTGTATGTCTCCTTCACAGTAGAAAACAACAACAACAATAATTATACAATGCAGTATCTTCTCGACATGATTCATGTAAGACTATCTTTTTTTTAAAAAAAAATATTATTCTTTGGGTGCAGAGATTGTCTTAAAATTATGTAAAAAGAAATACTAGTAATAAAAAGAAAAAAAAAGGGGGGGTACTCACTGAGAAATGATGTTACGGGGATGATGCTTAAGTTTGAGCCAGTAATGGTTGGCTCTAATAGTGAAAAAGTAGACGTGCCTGAGTTGCTGTTCAAGTGAGGATTCTGACGCATACATAAACAATACCAAGCAACATAAGCCCAGAATAATCAACGCTATCACATAACTTTTCCCCATTATTATTATTATTATTATTTTAAAAAAATAGATTCATTGCCATCGACATTGAATTATATATACTAGAACAGCATGAAGTGACATGCGGAAACTGCACGCCAGAAAGTCGACAGGTTTTTCATGTGTTGGCTCACTCACTCCGTGGACGTGGCTTTTACATGCACTAGTTCGGTATTCTGATTAATTCGACTTTTTTCTTCTCCTTTGAAATCAGATTTGTAATACAGCCCCTCCCATGGGGATATTTACCGAGCAACAAGGCTTTGCTTGCCCTAGATATTAATGTTCTACACATATCTTGACATTGGATTAAATACATAGCATATGCTACAACTACTAATAGATTGTGCAAAATTGTCATATATAGAATAATTGTAGCAAGTTTATTTACAAAAAAAGCCCACCCCGAACCAAATTATTAGCAAGCAAGTCATGACCCAACCTGACCCAACCCACTTCGTGAACGGACCGACCCAAACTGGGCTCTGTCCATTGCCAACCCCTAGTTAAGACTTAAGACCTAAGAACCAGAAGGCAAACACCTACAACATACTCCCGAGAGTATAATCTCCAAATCTTAAACTTATTCATTTACTTGCATATTGTACACGAACAATTCTTCAAGGAATTTTATTGTTTGATTATACAGTCTTCATGCAGTTAACTAATTACAATTAGAGATCAAATTCCACATGCATAAAGATTTCAAACAGCATCATTACATTTGATAATGCGTAAGTTCCAAGTTTGAAAACAAAATCCTCAATTTGTGAACGCAAATAAGAACAGGGAAAAGACACCATATTAATGCATAAGTAGTACTACAGGAATTCTTTCCACCAAACGGATCTAGCAAGGGATGGGTGCCCCATATTCCCTGGATAAAAACCGACATGAAGAAAAGAGTAATGCACGTAATTCTCAAAGGTTGTACAACATCATCATCAACATCAAACAGGTTTCAAAAATTTATTTCATCAGTTAATGTGTGAAGCACTACACCATCCAATTGCAACTTCACAAAGGAAATGAAAAAAAGCAAATTGAAAAACTGGACCAGCCTGCCAGATTGACTTGCAACCTTTCAACCTGCATCCATGGAAAATGTAGACACGATAAGCTAGTCCGCACAGACAGAGACACATTGACATAATTCATACAGAACCCAGATAGCCAGCTTTAGAAAAAAATGTGAATCCTGTTTCCCAATAACAAGCACTAATTGTAAATGAATCTTCTTAATAGTTCTCGTTGTGTATGAAATTCACCAAGCAATACAAGCATTTCTAACCTGATCATAAGGGCAGGTATGGATTGCCACTCTGGCTAAATTGCACATATTACGAAGCACACAACTCCCGTGCAATCTCATAAAGATGAAGACAAATCATGCATAACAGAATGTCATTGCCCATACTTGCACAAACCACAGATGTAGACTTCTTTTATAGACACCGAGGACATGCAGAGTTATCTAATCCCTTATGAGGAGAGACCCTTAAAAAAGTGATTACCCATGCCTTGGATTACCACCTTGTTCTAAATAGTCAAAATCAATGTGTGCTGCAAGAAAAATCATCCTAACTACGGCACTAAATGCATTTAGGTGAGATGGGTGACTATTATCTTTAGATGGACCATCCGTTCAACATTTATTTGTCTTATGGGAGGAACACATGCATTAAGTGACAGTACCCCAATTGGAACCATGTGGCAACTATTGCCCAAATCCACACTGTAGTTAACACAGAGTACCACAATGTCAAACACTATGGTCAAACAAGTGATATTATCTAAAGCAGCGGATGTACATGTAAAATGCTAGCATGGAACTTAATCACTCATGATACTACAAGGACATTCTTTGAGCAAATTTCAAATTCAAGCACAATGAATGGGTAAGTAAGCAAGCCAAAAATGGACAAACATGGCCACATTGATCAAATAAGTCCTTTAACCAATAGGTGCAATTATTTGCATGATGTAATGGATAATACATGCAAGATCTAAGCCTTTATGGCAAGATGGCAAACATCCAAAGTTCATCTGTTATAGATACACTATCTCAATTAATTCATGACATATTCAATTCCCTCGAAAATGATATTCTTTTACTATCCTTTCGAATGTCAAGCTTGCACATGAATCTGTCTTGGACTCTTGAAAAACAAAATATTCCCCCCTCCATGGGCAGATCTCTTTGGAGGTTAGGGGTGTCCATGGACACCCCTAACCCCAAAAATATTTTAGTGAGGCTAAAAAATTCTTAATAAGCTATTTTAAAGGGGGTCAATTTGATATATATGGACACCCCTACAATAAGCCCTAAAAGTTATGCTTTATGAACACTCACTAAATATATCCAACCTACATACTAATATTTTTGTTTTTTTAAATATAAAAATTACAGCTATAAACTTCAGATTTCATAGCAAAATAAAATAGAATTAAATGCTCCCAACCTCAAATTTTTCTCTCTCCCTCCTCTTCTCAAGCAAAACAGCATTCCACTTTTCCAAAACTCTTTCTCTGTCTCTCTCCCTATCTCTTATGTGGATTTTAGACTTTTTAGTTTAATCTTATATTAGTCTATTTGATTTTCTTTTATTGTTATTATTGATTTAGTTGACTATTCAGTTGCAATATGTTCTTGGCACCGAATTTTCTATAACTTTGTCCTAATTACTTATTCGAACTTGATGCTGATTTTTTTCCCCTTCCTTTTGGTGTAACTACATAGTGAAGATTACTTGTTTGTAGTTTTATTTCATGTTTGACATGTTCACTTCATGACTTAATGTTTTTTTGTTTTATTAATTGATGCTGATGATGTGTGCTCTGCAATGCACGGTTTCAATAAATGATACGTAATAATAATATTCTACTATTTTAACACCATTTATACGTCGACTATAAAATATAAAGACCACAGAGAACTAACACAGTGGTAGAATACCAAAGTTTTTTTTTTAACGTAAAGTGAGGCATATTGCGTATCAAGTTCCATTAGAGTGGAAATATGAGATGG
This sequence comes from Selenicereus undatus, assembly GCA_017589665.1. Classification (NCBI taxonomy): domain Eukaryota; kingdom Viridiplantae; phylum Streptophyta; class Magnoliopsida; order Caryophyllales; family Cactaceae; genus Selenicereus; species Selenicereus undatus. The sequence continues at coordinate 120,064,837 of JACYFF010019584.1, read as the reverse complement.
AAGGTTTGGGGGGGAAAAAAATTTCGAGATGGAATGTTTCCACAAAATAGACTACTATAGTATGTATCATATGACCTTTTTTGGGGAGTGTATATTAATGATGACATTAATAGATGGACACCCTTATTCTAAATGTCTAGATCCGCCACTGCCCCCCTCCCCCTCTCGAAAGGAGTTGTGAACAATTCTGCTCCAAGCTCACGACTAACTCTTACAAGACATCAATAAAGCAAACTAAGCAGAATGTACAGAGAAAAAAATTGACTCCTAACCCACCTAACAATTCAATTGAGTCTTCTGCATAATGAAATAATACCTATCCAACCATGATCGGCTAATACATCTCATCCCAATTCCCAACATTAGAAGGCGACCTTTCTCCTGTTAAAAAGTCCACAGCATAGGCATCTTCACCTCAACATATCAATGAGACTCATATAGCCAGAATGGGATACCTTCTAGTCCTAGCAAGCATATAATCAATTCAAATTCCACACGAGGACTTTACTCCTAATCAAGGGTCAAGCTATAATATTAAACAATGTGCACTGCTCCCCATGCTCTGAGTAATAAGGGATATACTTGGGCCAACCAAATCCTATCATTTCCTCTAAAACTAGCACAACATGGGACACTTTTGTAAATTTCTTTAAGCATTTCCAATATCAAACCACAACCTAATATCCTAGCATCTAGGATCAGCACACTGACTCATCAGCCTTTAACTCATCCCGCAAGTGTACTGGTGGCTTACTTTCCTGTCCAGTTATCCTGATTTGGTGAGAAGACAAACCACAATGAGTGCATCCTCGCAATAGCTTCAATAATCAGCTCTATCCATCCATAATATCCTCCAAGCATCAGCTCCAAATAGCAATACGATAATTTAGCACCAAATACAATCAATACTCATTTCGACAAGTTTCAACCAAATTCTCAAAGAATAACCCCGCCACATACTACTTAAAATATCGCCATCAATCGTCTCTTAAAAAGCACCAAGTCAAATGTCACTCTTAAAGCAAACAATCCAAACATACATACAGAACAAAACTTGAAACCCAATTCCGCTCCATCCTAAAGAAAAACAATGATCCACACCCAAAATAAGGTCTCTCATCCTAAATCCAACACAAAATCCAAATGACAGCAACAAATCACCACAATCACAAAACCAAACAATAAAATCGTCGAATTTCAGGCAAAATAGAAGGCGACCACATAGAATCGAGAAATAACCTGAGACTATGAGAAAACCAAGGCGATCAATGGGCGGCGCCACCGTGCTGGTTGGCGTGCTCTTGGTGGGCAAGATGGCGGCGCTCCTCGGGGAGAGCGACGAGGTAAGAGAAGATCATACCGCCAAAGCAGACATGGTAGAGAGGCTGAATGGAGTCGGTCATGATGTACTTGGCATGGTAGTTGTCGATACCCTTAGCAATGGCGTTCTTGATGTAGCCCACAGAAAGCATCGGCTTCACCTTGTCAGGTACCTCCTTCACCTTCAACCCCCTCAGCTCGTTGAAGAAGTTTCTCATCGCCATTTTGGATGGATTCAGAGAGAGAGAGAGAGAGAGAGAGAGAGAGAGAGGTCGAGATCTGGGTGAGTGTGTCAGGGGAGAATGCTAACCCTAGGTCGACACTTCGATGAAAGAGATTGAGAGAAATTGGGGATGCGGGTACCCCTTCTGTTTTGATTTGAGATGGATGATTACTCAACCAGCTCATCATGCAACGGTGTCGTATTTATCGACCTTGGTGGGCTAGCCGCTTTCTTTTCTTAGATGATTTTTTTGTTTTTTTTTTTTGGGGGGGGGGGTGTTTAAGTCGTCGCACGCACGCAGACGGTGTCCTTTTAAGCAGCTTGTACTCCTTGTAGGAGGTTAGCTCGGTCTTAAATTTAGAGAGTCTAATTAGGTGACAATAACTTTGTAAGCAAGTGTGGACAATGAATCGGGTTGGGTTAGAATCGGTCCGTTTATAAAGTAGATTAAATCGGATCATGTTCTACTCGTTAACTATTTGGGTCAAGTTAGGCCTTTTGTATACATAAACGGGCCGCGTCGGGTCGATCCATGAGCAACCTGCTTTTGGTACGTTTTAAAATGGAATAAACTGCACAAAAAAATTATATATAATAATTATTGTTATGTATGAAGCGTTAAATGACTGACTCGGTTTGACTCATTAATATGCCTTAATGAGCCAATCCACTATTGATTCGGTCAATTATTGACCCGACCTTTTACTGACCCTATTTTAAACGGACTGACTTGTTTAACCCAATGAATACCCAACGCATTGTCTACCTCTACTTAGAAGGTTCTACTTAGCGCTATTTACTTAGATGCCGACAATAAACTTTTCTACGGACCTCGGCTATTCATGGATTCTAATTACCACATCAATTGTAACTTTTTTCTTTTGCCACATTTTCCTTTTTGGCGGCAACACACGACATTAAATTCTAATCTACAATTAGGTTGTAAAGAGCAATTTTGCACATCCTTTGACAAAACAAAACTTTTGAGCTTTGCTGTTTGCACAGTATGACAGCCTTGTGAACATGTCAAGAATCAGCATGCATCCATAAAAAGTTTTCAGTGGTTGGGCGTCGAATTTGCGATTGAAGAAGCGAGAGCAGTATGCAGAAGGAGAAACCCTAAATCTGGAGTAATTCTATTAAGGACTTGAACGGGATCGACGAACACCGCATTTGAATTCGGGAAATTGTAAATGCCCGACTCCATGAATGCTGAAAGTCCGTTCTTCGCAACATCCAAAAATATGAAGAATTAGATAAAAATATTGTTAGAAACAAGCAATAATATTTTCCTTATAAAATTCTAAGAAAAGTCTGGGAAAAGTTTTTAAAAAATTCCTAACATCCTCTAACCTTGCACGGATTAAATGATATCAAAAGCAATTTAAGTAATTCATCAACATTCAAATTTCTCATCCAAATTCTTGTATTTTTTCTTTAATTCAAATAAGAGAAAAAAATTCACTTTTTTCCTACTTTTTTTTCGTTCACGTTTTTTTTTTCCTTCAACTTTTTTTCCCACCAATTTTTTAATGATCAAACGGAGCACTAATAGCTCAGTGGAAAATGGAAGAGGAAGCATCTGGTAGTGCCACATAGCATGATGAACTTCGACTGAAGTTCCCCTTGTTTTTATTTGTTTCTGTTCTTTAAAAAAAAAAACAACAAAAACATATAATGGTAAAGGATCCAGCCTTTTTTGATCTTCCTATCTAGAGCTACCTATGAAAAAGTTAAATTAAGCCCAAAGGAGGGTAGATGTATTATTAGCTTATAACAACCTTGTTTTTTCTGATTGTTTTTTTTTTTTTTAATCGAAGTTTGGAATACAAAAGACGAAAATCTAAAGATAGCTTCACAAAATCGAGACGTTTATTGCCCCTCCCAAAGCCATCGATTAAGCACTGCAGGGTTGCATTGGTGTCACAGTGTATACACTCCCCTCCCTTTCGATCTGTATGGGGCACTTGCCCTTTTCATTGCCATTAATGCCATACACGCAAGTGCCCTATTTCATTGTCGTACGCCCCCGTCAATCTTCATATGGGGCTCTTGAGAGCATATGCAATGATTATTCATAAGTTTATATCACAAGTGGGGGCCCATACTCTTATATCATCTTATAAACCAACTTTTTCTCTATTCTCTAAATTCTATGGATCACCAAATAAAATAATACTTTATGGGTCCTACCACTAACGTATTATTGGGTTTTAAACTTTTAAGAGCTTAGTTGGCAAAAAGAAAAAATGTGTAGGGGGCGGATCACGGCCGTGAGTTGGATCGTGGGACGAGCGAAGTGAAACACTGATGCATTGTGTTTTTAAATCGTGAGTCAAATTTTTTGCTCGCGAGCCTTACATTACAGATGCTCTGAAATCGCATCTTCATATTTCATTGCTGTACATTTGGAATCAACAAATCGCACTTATGCTCCGACCTAGTGTCTTGTATGCCCCTACACTCCAGTGTGCATTTTTGCTCTTGATATGGCATAGGAGGTCCTTTCTTTTGTTTCCGTTTGCTAAGAACCTAAAATGGTATTGGTTAATAGTTCTATAGCACAATGCACATGCAACAATTTACTTAAGCTTCTGCATCCTTCAGATTTAATTGCACATATCACACAACAAACGCAATTGGTTTAGAGCTTAGACCAATCTGGCAATACGAGTTATCGGACACATGAGACTTGAACATTCTCAACAAACCCTTGAATGTGGATCTCCAAGAACTCAACCTGAAAAGAGACCATGCTCAAACAAATCTTGAAGATTGGACACTTTGAAGCAGCTCAAACAACTTAACTACCTCACACAAGTCTGGCCACTGAAATTCCAATTTCAACATGAAAACCACAATTGCCAACTAAATTTCCTTTTACAACTTTATAAAAGAAATACAGCTTCCTCAATCCCGATAATAATTTAGTGACGCCAGCAAAAGACCTGAGAGTATAGTCGTGCAGAGAAATGAGCAGGCATCAATCTCCAGTTATAGCACAAGTACCAGGCATCAGAAGCATCAAGATCAAGCTCTGAAGCTTGGGATTTAAGCGATGGCAACTCTCTAATTGTACACCATATACTTGGGAGTTGCACTGAACTTCTGGTAACCCTTAATGACTTTGTTCACTGCATCAAGGAAGTCCTTCTCTGTAACAGTTTTCCTCCTAGCTCTAATAGCAAACATTCCAGCTTCAGTGCACACACTCCTTATATCAGCACCTGCATAACATTTAAAAACGTCAGTCAAATTCACAGTTTCCTTCTCTATACGCTTCAATGTGTATAACACATTTTCTTTTCCTCCATTATTTTGGGGGCTTATTCGTCCTCCATTTAGCTACTTGGAATATAGCATTGAAAATATGAAAAATAAAAAACCTCAGAAGCTGAGTTTTAGTCATGGCCGGGGGGGGCGATAACTGGGTGGTAGAAAAGAACGCAAGTTTCGACACCTGTGGAGTTAGGGCAAAGGCGAGCCAGAAGTTCAAACCGGATATCCCTTTCACAGTTCATTGTCCTGGTATGAATCTTGAATATCTGTGTCCTACCCTCCAAATCTGGAAGGCCAAACTCAACCTTCCGATCCAACCGTCCAGGACGCAAGAGGGCTGGATCAAGTGTATCAGGCCTAGAAAAATCAGCAAAAGGTTGATTATAATTGAGAACTCCAGAAGACAAAAAAGCAGTATAGCTTCCCCCCCCCCCCCCAAAAAAAAGAAAATTAAAGTACATGCAGTGCAAGCATATAAGCAAAGCAAATCTTACCTGTTTGTAGCCATAAGAACTTTAATGTTTCCTCGAGCATCAAATCCATCAAGCTGATTCACAATCTCAAGCATAGTACGCTGTACCTCATTGTCTCCACCAACACCATCATCAAAACGTGCACCTCCTATGGCATCAACTTCATCGAAAAATACAATACAGGCCTTTTTGGACCTTGCCATCTACACAAATTATAAAAGATGCTATTTCACACAACAAGAAATACAAGGAGTCCCCAAAAATCTCACAGCAAACCCTTAAAGAACATACCTGAAACAGTTCACGAACCATTCGAGCCCCCTCACCAACATACTTCTGGACAAGCTCACTTCCAATAACACGAATGAAGCATGCATCCGTTCGATTAGCCACAGCCCTGGCCAAAAGTGTTTTTCCTGTTCCAGGAGGACCATAGCACAAGACACCCTTAGGAGGGTCAATTCCTAGCTTCACAAATTTCTCCGGGTGAAGCATAGGTAATTCAACAACCTGTAATAAAAACACACGACAGGAACACCATGACGAAAGCCACACTTACAGATAAATACACATCCAGCTCCAAATACTAAGTATCACTTACGACCGTCAGCCAAATAAACATGGAAACACGAAAAGAGAGGACAGGAGGGGGGCATCAAGTGACACTCACTTCTCGCATCTTTTCAATCTGTTCTTTGCATCCACCAACGTCATTGTAAGTCACATCGGGTTTCTCCTCCACAGTCATCATGGTCACACTGGGATCAATTTTTGGAGGCAACGGTATCTGGATCTGGTACTTGTTTCTATCAACCCTGTAAACAAAGACAATGGAAGAAGCCTTTACCTACATTCTACGAAATAAAGATTTGAAAGAACAAAGTTTAGCAGAATATAGACAAGCAGCATCATTGTTTACGCAAAAAAGTACAGAAATTTTATGTCAAATCAACGGAAGAAAGAGGCAAAAAGAAAACATGATGCTAGAGAAAGCAAGATGCAAGAGACAAATGTTTGGGAGAAAGCAGTCGGTGAACATCATGAAACATGGCAAAAACCCAGTTCAGTTGCCATTAACAAACTGATCAACCAACATCCTTTGTAAATGGGTGGTCACACAGTGCTTCCTATAAAAAAATAGCGTCTCAATCCTGGATTAACGAAATCCAAGTTATGGTTTAGAGACACAAAAGAATGGCATATTGCACCCAATTTTTCCCAAATAGCTAAGATCTAGTTACCACTAAACTATGACTGCCTAAGCATAACGAAAAAAGTAATTCACACCCTTACAAGCTTTTCCTTAAGCATAGAGACAACTATGACTGGTCATATCTCAAATGGCTCCAACTTCATGAAATCCATAATAAGGGAAGAAAACCTACAGCTAACAAAAGAAAAATCAAAGTACAAAACCTACCCAACGCGCATGCCTTCTTCAATATCAGTTGGAGAAACCTTATCACCCAGCCCAACAACAAACTGCAAATTTCGAACGAAACACAAGTTAGATAGAGCATTTATATTTCCACAATTGCAGAGACTATCTCATATACTATCGATCGCTTGTACAAGTCATTAACATTATGAAGATAAATTTAAGGCTACAGAATGGTAGTCAAAAATTTCTAAATGTTCTATAATAACAAAACCAAAAGTACACCAATGTCTAACACTCTAACCACCACCAATATTCAGGGAGTTCCCATAACAGTTCTACATAAGTTCAGTCCTAAAGAAACCTAATAGCACAGAGAACAGACTAAAAGGGGAAAAACTATTTACTCATTCACATATCTTATAACCCACCTATAAGACAATGCACTACGGAAAATTTGTAACATTGAAATGTAAATGTCAACGAAAGGGAAATCAGGTTACCTTTGCTATTTGCTTAACATTGATCACATACTTAGCATCTTCCGTGTTTGGATTGATAATCTTGGTGCATCTAGCCACCTGCACACAGCAGTGTCAAGAAATTTAGAACCAGAACAGGGGGGGGGGGGTGATGCTCAAGCATTATACCCTTCGCATAAAACACACCTGGAGAGGTTGCTCTTCCTGCATCATTTGTTTGTCAGAAACAAGATCCCATTGACTTGGTGGTGCTAATCCAGTATCAGATTCTTTTATACCTGTAGTACAATACCATTACAGTAGACTATTAAAGATGAAGCTGTCTCCTATCCAGTAAAAGCTAGCTTATAGAGGAACATTGACCAAAATACCAGGCATTAATCCAGTGGTAACCACAGCCCTTGTAACACTGACAGATATATATGACACCAAAAACACAGGAACCCATTTATATAATCTTAACATGCAGCAGTTAAAGTGAATGACAAACTACTAACAACTTAAGAGTGAATCATTCCGAAGAGGTCACCAAGAAGTAGCTTCCACAAATCATCACTGGCAGACGAGCATGATTCAAGAATCATTTCAGCAACTATAGTTACCATGGCTTGAAAAAATTTCACGCTTGTTGCAAGGTAGACTAAAGGAATCCAAAATAACATCACAACAAAATAGACAGCATGATAGTCATTTTACTATAATCCTTAATGCCCTCATCAGCGATCAGCCTGTACTACACAGAAAAAGTACTCAAAATCATCCATTGAAAATTGACATCTTACATAATATTTAAATTACAACAACAACAACAACAAACTCCCAATGTGGGTCCCACTTTCGCGGGGTCTGGGGAGATCCAGGCATCCAGCTGTAGACAACCTTACCTCTACCGGTATTTCTACCCATAGAGAGGTTGATTCCGTAAGACCCACAAAACAGCTTTGAGAAAAAGGCTCGAAGAGGAAACGATTGCAAAACCATTTACCGACGTAAGAGAAAGGGGGAGGGGAGAAGGTTCCGGATAAGCGAGTAGATAGGGAGCGGAGACATAATATTTAACATAATTCACGCAACTTATTCTTAACTAATTGCAGAAGTGAGGACTTATTACAAAGAACTTTAGCTATGTGGACCAGTAAATGCAAAGACCTTTGGATCAAGTTCGTCTCAAACCCTATGAACTTCCCATGTGACACATTGGAAATTGTATACAGCATGTGTGCTTTTGCTTTGACCAACGCATATCAAGCATCTTACATTTGATGAAGAGGAGATCCTCTGGGAACATCATATCTTGAATTCAATCTACAACTCATGACACAAGCCCCACTAATACAGATGAAGAGTCGACCATACAAACGTATAATTTGACAAGGGAACATGAATACCACACAACTGACTTGCTGAGGTGACACCATAAAAGTATTGTCAGGGTCACTGTATTAGGCAAAAAGAAACAATGGTAAATGAAGAAAGCAATTTCGTAGAACTTCTCATGTCAGAAACCAAGAATCATAGCAAGAACTTGAAGAAATATCATATTATACACATACCACACAAGTCATTGACTTTCTTGGCCATATCCTTAATTTCCTTTTCAACTTTCTTAATGCTGGCTGAATAAGGTCCCAAGCCCTGCGCAAAAACATAAGGTTAGTCCTTAGAAATTACAATAATAATAACACACCTATATAGATGCCCAGATTATGTCAAGATTACAATTTTTAAACAAGGAAAAAAGCGGGAGGTAACAAGAATCCTCATTCTCAAACAAGACACCCTTACTAAGAGTAGCAGTTGTACATCATAGATCACCAACTTATTTATAGGTACCAGATGCATCTGTCACTAGACTAACATGTGCATAGCACTTAGAATCCTACAAGTTATAAAACAGACAGACTCACTTCCTATCACAAAGCTATACTATGACAAAGCCTGGAATATCACCAACACCAACAAAAACATCATAAGATGTAATTCACAAGGCAACAGAGGGTGATGAGAGAATATGATGTCCATAATAAGAAAACAAGTCCAGCCCCGTTTCACTTCGCCAAATTCACTAATATTCCCCAAAATTGTCTTCCAAGAACTCCTTCATAAGAAACAAACATGCATAGAAAAGGGAAGAACAAACCCTGCTGCCATATGTATTTTTACATGACTAAGCAGTAATCAATGCAAACTGAGGTTATGGCCAAATTGTTAAAGTTTAACTCAGCAGCTACACTCCACAGATCCCTAGCACAGTCCTCAAGTAAAGTGCAAGAACGAGCATTCCCCTGCAAGCTCTTTCAAGATGGAATGCAAAACTGAGTTCTGCAGACGGTGTTTTAAACCCAACTTCAAAACCACAATCCCCACCAATTCAGCTCCGACCTCTCCTTAAGTGCATTCACTCCAACTCATTGAATATGAGCACATGTCATGACTATTCAAAATTGCAACAAGAAACTCACAACCCCCCCCCCAAACAGCTAAATGACAGTCAGATACTTGAGTAGAGCTCGGAGAAGGTCCATCCAAGCCCATATCTGAAAGAATGCCTCTGACTTGGCACCGGTCCATAAAACTACCTCCTGTTGCATGAAACTATAAGCATAACTTGAGGTTAGAAAGATAGATACTCCAGTTAGACTTCCCATACCGCCAATATGCCAAATCCTTTAGGAAATCAATCAAGATGAATCGCAACATAGCAGATCCCAGCAAAGTCTATTTCAATTAATAGCATACTTGCATCTCAGAAACAAACATCACATCCAAAACACCAAAAAAGAGCCATTTCAAAGTGAAAAATCCCTAAATTTCCAATCTAGATACCAAATCGAAACTATAAACAGCGAAAAATGAACTAGAAAACCTAGGGTTAGAAAGTAGAACAAAGAATAATGAGGTTAGGGCTTACATATGTTTTCAAGAGAGCGATATCGTCTTCGTCGAGAGGGCGTGGGTTCTTCTCGTCCTTAAGCTCATCTTCGTGCTCAATCGCCATAGCTGCTTCTCCTTTTCTCTCTCTTCTTTCTCTTCTCTCTCTACGCAGTTTTCTTGAGAAAGAGGTTCGACGACTAAAGATGAACACAGCGGTTATTCTCTGTCGCGTCCCCTTTTAATACACAAGACTAGTGGGGCTTCAAGCCCACGGACGTCAGATTCAGCCCCATCGTGAACGATTTCCACTCCAAATACTATTTTGTAATTCAGGGCCCATACATTTCCCAGTGTCCACACGTTAAAAAGCTTCAGCCCAATAAGGGCATGTCCTTTTTGTTGGAAAATACTTGTTGAAAAATATGTGAAGTTGGTTGAAGACTTGAAGTGGGTTTTTTTTTATTGAAATTGATTAAAGTGGATTAAAGTTGATTGAAATTAGTATATTATTTATATGATGGGTAGAAGTTGGTTAAAATAGTTTATTAGAATTGATTGAAATTCGTCGAAGTGGGTGAAAGTTGATATTTTTTATTGAAGTTCGTAAAGTGGGTTGAAGTTGATAAATTGAAATTTACCAACGAAAAGAACAGGGCCTAAGTACATATCTAAATTCTTAAATTCACCCCCCCCCCAAAAAATAGAGTTCTATAATTTTATCCTTGTTCGATCAAAAAATAAAATAAATGACAGTTGGCCAGTTGGCCTTGTGTTCTTTTTAACCAACGGTATTAATTATCACCCATACAATAAATCGATCACAAGCTAAATATATTTCATCTGTCATATCTAATTTGATATGTCGTGGTGAATCAGTGTATATACACACAAATCATTTGTATACATGATGGGTTCATTCCAAGTGCAATCCTCAAAATTAGTACTGAGGTCACTGGTTGAAAAATAACTCCAATAAAAATATGTTTTGAGGATCTTGGATGAGATACTCTCAGGCATGGCGAGCTAATACAAGCTTCTGACCTTTATGCAACTGCGATAATATATGTAATATGCGGTACTGTCTTGTTTGTACGCAAATTGCAGTGGGAAATGCGTACAAGGAAAACAAACACACATGTCCTACAAGCTTTTTTGTCATGTTTTTAAATTGTATCATAAACTTAGTTGATAAAAACATTTAAATTGTATTATAAACTTAGACGAAAGAGTTTGATTTAATGAAGACAATTCACAATGTCTTTCAAAATCAATATTTTGATTTCGTGCACCGAAAAAAAGAGAGGAAAACTTACTGTGTTACGTTATGTTTATTTACTTGAAAATAAAGAACCTTTTTTTTTGGATTTTTTTTGGATAAAAAATAAGAAAAATTTTTGGATTCAAGTCAACATTAAAAAATTTAGGGGGGAAATTAAATTCTTTCACAGTTGCTATTTTGTTTGTCTAAAAAGGATAAAGCCAAATTTAGAAATTAGAATCGTGAAATACACGCAATTTCTATTTTCTACACTACAAAATTAATAATTCTGAATGTAATCCATTCATCAATAAATCACTACAAAAAAAAAAAAAATTACTAAAAATTGATAAAAAAAAATTCCCTCCGCACTTCTCAACGTCCACCACCATCAACCACCAGCTCAGCCACGTTTCCAACGATGATTCCCTATAAATTCCCTCCCTCTCCCTCTCATCTTCCTCGTCCCTCCCCTCCCTCCATCTCCTCTCCTCAGTTTCTCTCTCATCTCTCTCTCTTCTCGGCGGGGTTAGAGTTTGCGGATTCGATTGGGAAGGCCATCATCATCATCATCATCATCAATTGATCGTCATCAATTTAATTCATCAACAATCAATTGATCATCATCAACATCATTTGATCATCAATTAATCAAGCAATCAATCAAGATGGCCCGATCACTCGCCCAAACCCTAACCCGTCTGACCCCGATCAACCCTTCTTCCACCGTCCGGTTCTTCAACTTCCGGCAGCGGTCGGGCACGGCGGAGAGATTCGCCGGAAAAGAGCTCGACGAGTCGGAGGTGGACATGGAGAAGGTTGCTATGAAGAATTTGGAGGATGCCATTCATCGGATCGTCGTCAAAAGATCCGAACCCGGTTGGCTCCCATTCGCACCGGGTGCCTCGTACTGGGTCCCACCAAAGAGCAAGTCTCGGGGATTTGCAGAGGTGATTGGGAAATTGGCGGAGAATCCGACCCCTGTGAAGGTCGTCAAGACGGAGCAGGCTTTGTCCAGAGCTCATAGTCGCGGCTGGCCTTCTTCTGCTTACTACTTCAAAGGTTTGTTTGATTTTGTTTTGGATTTATTCGGTTCGAAATTCTGGGCTGTTCGTTTTATTGTCAATAGAAATGCTGTTTTTGTTCCAACTGGTGGATTCTGGATTTTGTTATGCTGGTTTTGTGCTTATTTTTGGGATTATATAAGACTGGGGGATCATTATTGAGGAATGAGGATAAATGGATGAACTTTTTTTAATGTGTAGGATGGTGGGGGAAATGCATTTCTGTTTCCGACCAAAAATGGATGAACTTTTTTTAATGTGTAGGAGGGAAATTTGCATTTTTCTTTCTACTTTGGCACTGCATTTGTGTAGCTCATTGTTAATTTTAGGCTAACCTTAGTTTGTTCCCTTGCCATAATCCTTGCTGAAGTGTTGGAAATTTGAAGCCATTTCTTTTGCTCCGATGTATTTTTTAAGTTCAATGCGTCTGTAAGTTGGTTATAAGATCAAATACCATTGAGGAAGCATATGGGTTAATTTATCTTTCATACTTAGCTTACTCCATTCCTGTACCACATCCACAATCCACTGCCTGGGCAGTCATGATCCGGGTAAATATGGTTCATTGAGTGAATATGGCTAAACGAAATGCTTATCTTATCTGATTTTCTCCGTTTGCCTGAAACATATGGTGAGCCCCATCCAGCCAGTTTAAGTTTTCTTCTAATTTAATTTGAATTGGCGGTCAATGTCCTTTTGTGGATCTCACTAGCAGGGCATGCCTCAGCTTTGTAGATGTGTTAGATGCTAGAGCAATTTTTGACAACCTGAGAAAATTTGGCTAAACTCAGTCGTTCTGTGATGTTTTGGTGTGTGTAATTCTTTAGTGATGCTTTCTCTGGGTTACTTGTTCAAATTCAATTAGTTCAGGCATATGATATGACTGTAAAAGATCATCTATGGCAGGGGTATCCCATTCTCCGTTGGAAGGAGAGACAGCACCAAAACACACATTGCAATCTGAGGAAGAGGAAGGGTAACCTGTGCACCGTGTAACAGAGAGACACGCAAGGTGAGTTTAGTGCTGTCCATCATCTCTGATTGTATTCCTATCTGTGTTAATGTGTTGTTGTTATTGTATTACTATTGGGGGTTACTTGACAGTATGAGTTGTTAAACAATGGTAGAGGCAATGGAAGGTATCATAGAAGTCCAAAGTCCTGACTCCGGCACAAGACTCCTTTCTGATCTGGAGAAGTTTATGTTAGGTGTCTCTCTTCTTTTTTTTTTGGTTGGGGGGGGGGGGGGCCCCCCCGAAAGGAAAAGGCGTCCTCTGCAAACGTTATCGACAATTCTTTTATAATTTGACTTATACAGTCTGCTTTCTGCTGCATTTGTGTCTGGGAAAAGATGACGTGCTTGTTCAGTCTCTCTTAGTATGTTATGCCTTCTAGTGCAAATGCTGCTCAGGCATTTTGTGATCTTTCACGAGACGATGGTAAGGTATAAGCCCTTTTCAAATCAAGGGTTAAACAGCAACAGCCTCCCTCAATGTCAGGTGTATGGCTCGGTAGCTTCATCGGAGAGGGGTTGGAGGGGAAAGGAAAGAAAGAAGGGGTGGGGTGGGGAGTTATGATGTTTTTTGAACCAAACCCTATGCAGTCTTTTGAAGGCCACTTGAAATTCTGTGCTTATTTTTTGCAAAGTTTTTATCAAATATTTCATTTGGTGGTTCATGAACTGCCGGACTATTAACCACATGCTATATTGGACATGAATTCTGATAATGCATTTTGCTTTGGGATTGCAGGCCAGGCTTCCACCATCTGGGAATTATTTGTCAAAACATGTGGAGACTGGCTGAATGTATACAGGATAATAGAGATAATATGAGGCAGCGGTACAAAACAATGCAGAAGCAACTTGATTGCCAAGAGGCATGGGCTGCAGAGACGCCATCTCTCACAACGTCAATTTCAACAAACATGTGACATTTCAACCAGCATGTACACTTACTGCAATGAAT
>JACYFF010019584.1:119900577-120050120 GCA_017589665.1 Selenicereus undatus | reverse complement strand
TATATATATATATAAATGTTGAATGTAGCTGTTTATGAATAATTTAATGTATATATATATGAATTGCAAATGTTGAATATTGAGAGGTGCAAAAAACTCTTGGAGATCTTTCATTTGTTATGTATAAATGCTTGGCATGTGGCGTCAGTCAACGTGATTGAATTTGTTCCATACTACTACTTCGAAACTAGGGATTTATTTGTCTTAATTATGTTGTATCAAGGCAAAGAAATCTCGACACATTGTCTGCTGTGGCACTGCTTGCTTGGAATCGGATCACTCCATTTTTAGCGTTCTGACAGTTCATCAATGATCCGGCCCTGCCCGGGGAAAAAAGAGGGGGGTGGGGTCTTTATTGTTTTTTGGTTTGTTTTTTTTTTTGGTCAGGAAGGCAATGCAGGCATAGTAATTATTAGAAAATGAATGATACAAAGTTACTCATCTGCAAATGTTGATCTAGTAAATGAAACACCTGTAGAACTAAGGTACATTACATATAATTATATAAACCTGCATCTCTAGCACTACACATTAGATAATCTAATAATATTGTCTCAAGTCTGACTAAAACCCTTGTCTTCAATTTGACATGCTAGCCGTTTTTAAGTTATCAAGGCTTCAGCATCCCAGGTCTACACTCATGACTTCCTTTTCGTACATTGATTCACATTAGATATACTACAGTGCGCTTGACAACCATTATTGCGAATCCAACATTTCAGTCTCTTGCTTTGATTACAATCTTTCCTGCACCAATTAAAAGTGTTAGAAGTGGATAAATCAATGTCCCATCCCATTTCAGCAGTAATCCCCCCAGCCTGCTTCTCGTCCTCTTCTTTTGGAGAGGCGTCTAAATTGGCTTTTCCGGCTCTGGCTTATTGAACTCGTGAATCATCCTTATTAATGGAGCTTGCTTCATCAACCATTGCAGTCCCTAAATTCTGATTCTCTACGAAAGTAGATTTGCTGTGTTTATTTCATAAGTGTGTTGAATACAAACAACTGTGTGCGACATTGAGTGTTTGTTAAAGAACTCAATAGTTTCCCCTTGCTAGAGTCATTTCTAATTGGAGCGAGATAAACTGAGAGATCTTGGAGCTTGGTTCTTCTCAAATGATAACGTATACCTCCTAAAGTACTGTCAATTTTCATCCCCTAGTGAAGATAAGGTTGGAGAACTGGTATAGCCGGTGCTACTCCCACTGTCTGCACTTGTCATGGAAGTTAAGGTTGAGTTGGAGTCCACACTGCATTATTGCAGATGAGTCTATGTTCTCACCTCACTGGCAAGTCTATATTCCCAAGAAGAATGTATGCATCTATGAATATCTTACATAGGTTGTATTATTAGAAACTATAGAATTTTGGGCTCTCGGTGCATACAATCTATATCTTACAATTCTAAGTAGACGACTTGTTATTTCTCACCACTTTCCAAATTCCAATTACAAATTTGGAACCAAGTTATGACAACTTATTATTATCGCAAACAACCAAACCTAAGCCAACAAACCCCCTATCAAGTTAGGATTACCACATGTTATTACTACTATAAATGAAAATATTTTTTGCTCTTTGAGAACTTAACAAATTAAAATAACATTGCTTCGAAAGTAGGCTTTATTTTAGTATTCTTGTCCCAAAAAAAAAAAGGGCTTTAAGTACTCTTGCAACCATACAGACAAATTCAATACAACAAATCTAGCTGCTCTGTCAAGAAAAAGAAAAAAAAAAGGCAAGATCACCTCCTGTTACACATAATGGTTCAAATTGTTGATGCAGAAATCCATGTATACCCTTCATTTTGATATACAATGCTCTTATCCTTGCCACTTGTGTAATTTGCTTAACCAATGCATCAGTGACTAGCCTGCTGTGACTGCTAGACTCTTGAAGTTCTGTCAAGGCCACATGAACAGCAGCGCCAACAACTGAAGCTTTAACAATCACACTTGAAACTATCTTCCTAAAACTTTTTCAACATCAAAATATCTTCCTAAAACTTTCTATGTAGGTATATTGGAAACGGTCTCTCTACGCACAGTTATATGCGTAGGGACAAGACTGCTTATATCTGAATCTCCCCAAACCCTACAAAAATGGAACCTACATTGGGAGGAGGAGTTGTTGTTGTAGTGCTTGAAACTAGGAATACTCACTTATAACCATTTACCCAAGTCCACCCAAACTTCTGAGGAAAAATCACACATGACAGATATGATCATGACATTCATCATCTTTCTTACTTATAACACACTGACCATTCTGATTAAGATTGATTTTCTTCAACCAATCCTTAGATGAAGTGTCAGCCACATGTAAAAATTATGACTTGGGATACCTAATGAAGTGCAAACTAGTTTAGCCTTACCCCAGTTACTACCGTGCATTATAATCCCATATACAAGTTGCTATAGAGTGGTTCCTGGTATATCTTCCAAAATGGACGCACAGATAATTTTGTTGGACCAAAAACCAGTGAAAACTGGCGAGGTTTCAGGACTTTTGAAAGGCTTCTATTTTAACTTTTTTCGTACTTTAAATAAAAGATTTTTTTGAATTGAAAAGGTTTTTTCACCCCCCCCCCCACCCCACAAAAAGCTTCTGTTAATATTTAAACGCTTTTTAAAAGATCAAAATATAAACAAAAAAATCCAACATTTAACTGTTATAGGCTCGTGGCAGATTAATAGGCCAAGACGTGACAACTAGAAATAACCAAAAAACATAAAAATAAATAATCAACTCTGTCATGTAGGCTGTAGCCATATTGTAGATAAAATAAATAAATAATGACAAGAATGCTTTGAAATTACTTTTTTTTTTGGCAGAAATTATAAAATCTATTCGAAAATCATACCACAAAACAAACACCGATGATAACATGACCAAATGTGGATCCGACTATTTGAGAAGTTTTGGGTTATAAGGATATCATGGCAGTGACAGAAATAGACTTTATTAACATTTACCGTGCGACAGTGTGAAGATGTTTTCCTCGGCTTGCATCGCACGAGGTCTAGTTCTTCAAACAATATGTGATGGAACAAAATTACATCTGAAAACCCAGAACTACGGGCAAAGCTGCCCCCCTATGAACGTTATATATACATTCAAATTTGACGGCCTGTATCTCTATCAAACCAAAGAACAATGAAATTAATATTTCGTAATTAGGGGGGGGGGGGGGGCCCAATGAGAGGTCTCTCAGAAACATCTTCCCCAATGAGAACAGCAGCGGGTAAGACTTGCATATATCCTGACCTCCTTGAAGACCCATTGTGACGGTTTCTCGTTGTTGAGATTATGGTAAGCAAAACATGCACCCTTCTATATTTATAGCTGCAGAAAGTACATGGTATTATCCCCCAAGTACTTAGATCTTGGGTATTACCAACAGCAGCAAACAAGACCTGGAATGGATGTCAAGTTGAGATAAGAACCAGATTAATCCATCGATTTAGGATCTGGCCTTCAGCCATAAAGCTTATGTACAAAGTCTCCCAGCACTCATAATCTACGTTTTCTTCAGATGAAAAGCACCAATGGCAAAGAAATCTTCAAAACAGGGCCTCAGATAGTCAAGACTAGTAAACTGCTAAGATGAGGCCCATGAGGGAGCTCTTGTTGTTTGTAAGAGGGACCAAGAAGAGAGAGAAGCTGCCACACCCAAACAATCCAAGTCCAAGTTTCAAAGATGATCTCTCCCAGGGTCAGGAAAGGGACACAGAATTGTTAATATCGACATATCTTCAACCTACCAAAACTGCACTCCTAAAACTTGCGCTAAGCTAGTAAGCTGTATTAGTCTTGCTCTAACCACTTGCTAGCAGAAGCATATCCCAGAATGATTGCACCCTCAACAAAAGAGTCAAAGGCCACCAATAGAGTGGCAAAAGTATTTCACATCTGCTGTTTCTTGGAGGACTAGTCACCCAATGGCACCGTTTAAAAACAAAACAAAACAAAACAAAAACCAAAAAAATAAAAAACAAGACTCAACTTAAACTGAACTCATCAGAACCACAAAATCCAGAACCACAAAGTCCAGACACTTTGTCAAGAAGAAAGATACCTATGAAAAAAGACTGAGGAAACCGAACACTTACAAGAACATCTTGAGAGGACTGTATTGGGTTCAGTAGAGGCTCAATGCCGTCAGCTCTGATACATGGATAGGATCAAGCTCAGGGACATCTTTAGTCTCTCGGTCTTCAACTACGTATTCCTGCATAGATTTAAATAAAAATGAGAAAGATCCAGATACAGGAACAGAGAAATTTTGTGAGATATATGCACCCCAAAAATTGAGATCCAGTTCCAATCATTTACGCTATTTAATCAATGGCAAAAAGCAAACAAGGCATTGTGCTATTATTCCTTGCAGTGGATCAATGAAGAAAATAAGCTGCAAAACATTGTCAATCCTCATATCTTGATGGAAGAATTATAATCAGGCAGTGCAATGAGAGTATGAGACAATCTGTTCAGAGATTAGATGGACAATTCACACTCAGCTCCAAATACAGTGAAATATCATAAACCAGACATAGACACCAGCAACTCCAATATCAAAAATGAAGCCCCCATTCAATAAGACTAGGCGCACAATTCACATTTGCCCAAATTATTATTACATTGATATCATTGAAGAGAAATAAAATTAGAACTGTAATACAAATTTAAAATTCTCATCCAGAACTACAAAATATAAATTGCAGTGCTTGAGACTAAAAGAACATAACTTTAATTTAGAATTAGCTTCTTTACCTTAGTCAATTCTTGCTTTGCAAGAACATGATAGTGCCGTTCACTGATCCTCTGTCCGCATATTATGGCTATGAAAAAGCCATAGAGCAAGCCCACAAACACAATTGCGAAAACTGTAAAGTTGGATACAACCATTACAAAGCATTTGTTACAAGAAGAAAGATCAAGCTAGCCACTTAGCTGCAACCCTGGAATTGGTGGTCGGAGGGACCACTGTCTTCTTAATGAAGAAGTCGAAGATAAGAATGCAGCCAGACAATATCAAAATAGGAATCAGGACATGAATGAGCTTTTACATGCAATTTCACAAGAGCAGTACATGCAAGAGGAATATTACGAAAATGCAATTCAAAGTGCAGTACATGCAATTTCATAAGATTACGAACTGAA
Organism: Selenicereus undatus; assembly: GCA_017589665.1. Lineage (NCBI taxonomy): Eukaryota > Viridiplantae > Streptophyta > Magnoliopsida > Caryophyllales > Cactaceae > Selenicereus > Selenicereus undatus. The sequence goes on along the minus strand of JACYFF010019584.1, from coordinate 120,044,960 downwards.
ATACAGCCACACAAATGCTCACTAAGTATCAAAAGGAATCTGACTGTGAAAGAGCCTTCACAAGAAAATTAAGAAAATGGGTATATTTTTCTATAAACGCGTGAGAACTGTAGATTCCCAACATGTATGAGGAAAGCATCTGCTACAACAACAACAATACAATGAAACCGTCCATGAAATGCTAATGTAATGCAAATCATATCCACCTGAAAGAGTTTATTCAAATAGAAAGGACTTTCAAAAACAATCCTACACTGCAACACAAACAGAAAATAGCGGCTTTCTCTCACCAACCATCCCAAATTCTACATGCAGTCTAAGTTACAATCTCAGGCTCAGAACTCTGTTACATTTTCGTTTTTCAATTAGCAATCAATGCTCCACTACCAATTTAAAAATATTTTATAAAAATCCAAGTAATATAAGACATTGAAAAATATAATTAAGTGAAGCCATATTTTTTACCATTTTCTTAGTTGCCACACACAGTAAGAATTTATCAGCATGATAACTACAAGGAACAATTGATAATCTCCAAAGTTTGCATGAGCAGTAGCAACGTATTTAAGTATAAAAAAGAGAGAACACCTGGTCTGGGATGATGTAGTCGCTAAAATGGTTGGATAAGCAAGAGCATGTTTTGCTTTGCTGCAACAAAAATTCTAAATGCACAAAATCAAGCCATACGGTTCCGCAGTTCCTTAGTCTTAAAATGTCCCTCTATTCTACCAAGATTGTCCTGATTTCCATTACGGTTTGGCTCGCCATGACAGTCCTATTTTATGTCTAACGGAAATTAGACTTGGGAATTAAAAGTCTCAATTGAATGCTCATGGGTATATTAGGTATAAAAAAAAAAGGTGTCCAACAACATTTTGAAAAAGGTCAACTATATGTGCTGGAGTATGTAAAGAATTTGAAACGGATTGCATAGGGAATTCAAATAAGGGCACAGAGGATGGTATATCTGTAAGACATTGAGGTAGACACAGGTATCCACTTGCCGCAAGCAATATAAGCCCATGTAGTACTGAAACATCACAAAACAAACTTATGGTAAAAATACACTAAAGTAGAATTTGCAAATTAGCCAAAGCATACCATATAAGGAAATTATCAACTAGCAGGAAGTTTGCATGGACAAATGAATAGATGACACTTGACAAATGGGAATTCGTACCTGCCATTGTATAAAATCCATATGGATGTTCTTCATAACCAAACATTTCACGTAATTCTTCACCATAAAACTTGTATACAAGCACGCCTAAAAAACCGACAATCTGTTGAAACAACTAATTCAGGATTTTCAAACTATCAAACCAATCAAGGACGTAATTTTTACAAAGAGAACACATAATCTGCTCAGTGCATTAGCTCTTTTCTGTATATATTAAGAAAAGCAATTAGAATGTTACTTTTTCATATGCTTAAAACCAAAAGATAGCACAAACTATGGTAACTTTTAGCAAAGGAGGGATACAGCTTAGATCTCGATTTGGATGAGGTCTCTATCCAGTCCTCTTATTATGTCTAATTTTGATTAGGGAAAAAAATCCTGTAGTTAACAGAACACAAACTGTAAGGCTTCTCAATATAACTTTCATAAAATGAATTTATTTACCCCACAATTTCTTTTCTCCCAACACACATCAATAAGCCGAGTTATAGTAAGCGCCATGATGGTGCAAAACCATTGTACACACTCAGCCTTTGCAATGGCAATTCACTAATGTCAGTAACGATATTAATCACATAACTTCAAACCAAGATCCAACAGGGCAATATCATCCACACTGATCAAATTATTCTCGTATGAATGTAATAGCTGTAATTTACAAAAAATAAATTGTCATGTACCAGCTGAACAACTATGAAAATGAATGTGTGGTCCCTGGCAACAAGGAACTGAAATTTCAATCTCAACCACCGGCGATCAGATGGGACATTTGCTCGTAATAAGAATCTTGCTCGGCATTCTGTACAATGAGCAAAAGCAAACCCTTCCTGAGACCATAAGAAAAATGTGACAGCCTTCAAGTTAGTACCACTCAAAGATATGGATTCAAGAAAATTAAGAATAGGAAAAAGATTAATCATCAAGGTAACCTGAGTATTTCAGTCTGCGCTATGCAGTTGAGAAAACTTATTCTAAATAACAACCATTTCACTTTGAAGTCACATTTTCTCCCTAAGTAGTCCACAATTATCCTATGAAAATATTCTGGTCACTGAGATTTAAGATACGCTTGGTCCAAAACCCAAGGTCAAGTTTTGAATGGGGAGCAATGGCACAACCCATCAATAGTATCATGAATCAGAGACCAAGAATACACGAAGAATCAAGGAATGCTGCATACCATCATCTAAAAATTCGGTTATACATGTTTTGATAGGTATGCAGAGGATTTTCAGGGTAAGACCATTTGTTGCTGAAGATATTATTAAAGGATTTAAAGTTGCTCATATTGAATTCCTTGTGCTCATTTTTTTATCGGGAAACTTGTATTCAAGTTCCAGGATATACTTCATAAGAAAAATCATTTCAATATATGACAAGGAATATTACTTGTGAGCTGTTTCCATAAGCCATATGAACTTCCAAGATGAATTTTGTGCTTTGCATATTTAAATAAAACTTGCAGAGATGACAGAAAAATAAATCAAACTGCCATGGGAAAAGTGAACCCCTAATGTGGATGAGAGCCAAGGATTTGTGACTTTACTATAAACAAGGACTTCTAAGACACCGTCATAGAAATGAGGAATCAGAAACTGGGATACTTGGTTGAAAAATATCCTACAATTATAAAATACTACTGTTGTGAAACTAAACTGACATTGTGTTTGAGACATTAGCAAGTAGTACACTTGTGTTTTCCAACAATGGCAGCAAATACTTGTTCAATACTGTAATACACATTTGTTTGAAAATTTGAACATCTAGGAATTTTCAAAAAAATAAAACATAACAAAAATATATACCTTTGTTGACCTCCAATTGTCAAGACATGACCTATGTACATACTTTTGGGTGCCTTTGCAATCGCATGGAGCAATTAAGTCTTTTCCTGATAACAAAACAACTGACTAATTACTTTCATTAAACGTATGATACGATCACCACAGCACATCAACTTCTAAATAATGAAGATATCACATTCACACAGCACAACCACAAGCTCAAATTCAAACTAATCAGGCAACAAGTTACAAAGAAAACCTGATCCAGCAGGATAAGAGATGTGGACAAGAAGACAATATAGAAAGTTCACAGGCAATAAAGACCTTCACTGTCGAGGCATATCCGGCATTGTGATTGATCAGAATTTACTAAACCGCAAGTCTCATCGTCGTCAATGCAGCTTGTGTCATTAGCAACCAAAGTATCCCCATCAACAGTTCTGATTTCACAAAGAGGGGTAGACTCCTGAGGCTCTTCCGCATTGTGGGACTCAGACAAGATGGGGACTGTCTCTGGACCGTCTTCTCTACGACTGTCATTCGATGCCAAGCGCATGGCGGATGATGCAAGATCCTGGTCAGGGAGCTAAATCATCGCTATCTTAAGCTCACCAACCATCAATTTTCCAACCAAGGATAAACCTGCAACGAGTAAAGGGAACCTCTGAATGATTGAACAAGAACAACCACTGAGAGATTACAACCAGGCTTGAGAACTAACGATCATGATAACGTGAAAACGTGAAACATTTATACACAAAGTTAAATCCTCAAATGGCATATGTTTCACTCCAAAGCTATAGTACATTAATACCTATGAATGAAGGAGCTTCTCAAATTCAGACTCCTCCAGTGTTTCAGAATGACCGTTGAGAGCCACTCTAATCATATTAAACACCATTTTGAACCTCTTAGGCTATAGCATAGTACCAACTAAGAACAAGCATCTTATGCAATCCTCCATATCTGTCATGGGTTCATGTAAAGCATATTAGCTCCTAGTCACTTTCAAATTCTCACTGTCACTGTTCTCCACCATACTGATCACCAGATACTGTCTGGCACCACTCTTCTCTCTCCCTGCAATCCTCCACCACCCCCACCCCCACCCCCAACCGCCCCAAAAAAAAAGAAAAAGGAAAAGACGAAGGAAATAAGATACATTCATCACATATTGAAGCTTGCAAAACTATCAACATCTACTAGAGTAACTACACTGTTACCCCTGCTTTACCCACATGGCAACATACCATCCTTGATCCCTGGTACTGCAATTAGTTACGAATAAAGATCAACACAATTGGAACATCTACTAGTCAGAAATGGATAAAGCACAAGCCCATCATACAGAATTGTTAATTGATAGTTTTCTCCCTGAGATCCTGCATCTAGTTTTCTTCATTTACCGACAGCAATGGATTACGATTTGTAGTAATTCAAATAAAAAGGACTTCATCCCACAATAACTACTTTCCAAAAAAAACTGTTTCAAAGCATAAGGAGCACAGTTAGACAAATGACTGCTTCAATTTTCCCTCTAGCTGAGCAGACATGATCATTTGTGTATGGTGAACTACTCCAGTGTACAAATTAGGCTCACTGGTTCTGGTTGCAAGTGATGGCTGCCCAGAAAATTAATATTCATTCCATCCCAGAATAGATGCCTTACGAAACTCAGACTATCAATGAATTAGCCATTTAGCTTCTTTCATACGTGTAGAGTGTAGACATCAATGACCTAAATGGTTACATCTCACAAATCTGATAAATCTAAATCCATCCCCAGACTACCAATAATGTTGAACAGGAATCAGCTCGATAAAGGCAGCCATAAAACCCTCACAACTAATGATCATAACATATTAAATGAATAGTTTCAAGTCACCTGAAAATCGATAACAGCAATTGGCGTATAAATTCAACCCCAGAGCCTATTATTAGGAGAATTCGCTAAATCAAACTATGAAACGAAATAGAAAAGATTGCCTGGATTGAAAACACCATTGCACCTCGAAGCTTGCCGACAAGGGCACGATTGAAAGCAGTGAGATAATTAGGGTTGTGAAGAAATCAAATTGAACGAAAATGGCGGCTTTCACAGTAGATAATAAAAATAATTGAAATTGCGATAGCAAGGGCCATACCATACAATGGGGCAGAAATGGGAGAGGGGAGGGGCTCCGTTGAACCAACGAAAGGCATAATAATAAGGGCAGTCCAGTGCACAACATTTTGTGCTTACGTATGGTCTATGGAAGGGCCGCACTCTAAGGGATAAATTGTAAGCAGTCTAATTTGATTTTGCCAGTAGCTGATTTCACGGCTTGAATCTGTGACATTTTGATTACACGAAAATAATCTTATCGTTGTTCCAAGACTCCCTTTCAAATGTCAGAATAATAAAAAATAAAAAATAAAAAATAAAAAAGAGAGAGAGAAAAAGGGGCCTTCTGGGTTGGGTTGACGTTATAGGCAAATAACAGCACTTGCAATCCCACATTTCAATTTTTTTTCTCCTTTCTACATTAAGTGAACCGCCAACTTAAATTATCAAATAAAATATTACTCATGAACTCACAGTTAAGCATATTTAATTAGTTTCAATCTTTTATTTCATACTATTCATTAATATACTTGCCATAAAAAATAGAAACAGAGAGTTGTGAGCAGATCACCATAGGGAACCGGATCACGGGGCAAACCATGTGAATCATTGATGTAGATCATATTTTATATCATGAATCTTCCTTTTGAACCATTATCAAAGGCTCAAAGCAATATAGGTGCTCTAATGCAACAGGAAAGAATGCCCAATTGATTATTTTTTTTTTGGTTAGTGATTTTTCTTCAATTGGTAAGTTAGCCGTGTATCCCTCTGTAAGGTGCAAGTTCGATGGGTTATCTAGAAAGAAGTCGTGTAATCATTTGAGAAAACTCTATCCGACTATAATTGAATCTAATGAAGGTGCATATAACTAAACTCTAGTATTATTACAATAATGTTTATTTGATGAAAGTTCAATTGACTGATACCATATAAGTATAATATTCTTGGTAAATTATTATTTGGATGTGGGAGTTTATGCTTTCGCGTTCTATGTGTATGTATACATTTTTTTATTGTATTTTTCATATATTCTATTTTGAAATATATATTTGTTGACGCATCACCTATAAACATAACATCTACTTTGAAAATCTTGACAAATTCCACCGGAATCTAGATTATTATATACTCTATGAACAACATAATGTATACTATAGTGTCATATGTACTTCATGATTAAGGAGTATATGACAGTGAATTCATTGAAATATAGTGGATTATTAATAAAAGATAAATGATAAATAAACAAATTAAAGCCTTAGTGGTTTCTTTTTTACCCCCCGAAATATATGACCTAAATGAATTTTGTTTTTTTTGTCTTGGATCTTCCGTTTTACTATAGTCGAGCTACTGTTAACCCAATAAAAGGTTGATCTTCCCCATCATATATTTTCTCTATTCAAGAGACTCAAACTCGAAACCTTATTGATTTGACATGACCGTATGAAATTTGGCAAGCTCTTACCGCTTAGAATGCCTAGTTACATATTATTACCTAAATAACAGTTAAACTATCAATGAAGAATATGGGTGTGTTTGGTAGGGGGAAAATCATTTTTCATGAAAAATATTTTTCCAACGAAAATGATTTTCCACTTACATTTTCAGCTGTTTGGTAGAATGGAAAATCATTTTCTTTCCACTTTATTTTTTGCTATTTGATAGAACGAACCTCCCGTCCTCACTTCATTTCTTTTTACCATCAACCCCCTTCCCTGCTCACTAATCTGACCCGACCCAGCCAACGAATTCTGTTTCTCTCTCCTCTTCAAAATCAAACCCAAAATATTAGTAAGAAATATACCAGTAACAAACTCAACAAAAGAGATAGTCAACACTAATGAATCTCAATTCTTTCACTATTCTCAAGGATTACCCATTTGACTTTAAGTTATATTAAATCCATATTAAAGAAAATGATGAACGAGGAGACGATGGGTATCTCAGATTGCGAAATTCTTCAAAAGGGCAATTGTAACAAAATCAGATAACTCAAAAAATAATTATAGAGATTAACAATGGAAATCATCGATAAACATGAAGAAGATAAGGAGAGTATGAGACAAAATGAGAATGAAAATAGAGTGATTCTAGGCACAATTAAAAGAAAATAGAACAAGAGACAAAATTGGGCAACGAAAATTTAGCTTGGAAAATCGTTTTCCCTACTTTTTCAAGGGAAAACAATTTCCTTCAAATGGGGTAAAATGATTTTCCTCTCCTTGTTTTACCAAACGACGTAAAATAAGAAAATTATTTTCCGAAAAAATGATTTCCCCCCTACCAAACACACTCTATATGTTGAGATGGACCAAAAAAGTTGTGCAAATTTAACATCGTTAGATACATTCAATTTTGACTTCTAAATATTACGAACAACTTATTATCGTACTTTTATCAATAAACTAAATGACTTTGTGTTTACTTTTACTACCATATACAATCATGTCAAAAAACACTTTTATTAAGTCAACTATATTATATTTTTATTCCATTAGAAGCTCTAACTTAAAGTATTGTCACCATCTGCATCTCCTAGTCGTCATGCTTAATGCTAAAGGCTATTGAATTTTCTTTAAAAAACATGCCTCAAAACTTATTCGTGCATTACTCGAGTCCATAAAACTAGTTGGAGATTATGAGATTGCAATAACTCCACAAAATGCGTAAAATGACACAATTTGGCACATTCAATAGTTATGTATGATAACTCAAGTTTTTATAATCAACCTTTGATCGCACTACATTGTCCTCATCGATTCACTAATAATGCACTCCCCGAAAAAAGAAAGGATGTACATTTTCAAGTTATAGTGCCAAATCCGCTATTCTTATTGAGATTGAGGAAAATAAAATACACACCACATATTGGTACAGTCCTTATGAGGACCAAGAACAGTTAATTAGCCAAACAACCTTAAAGTTCCACAAGGAAACATATTGACTCGAAGACAAATTCTTCATGAACCCCAAGATAACATATTTTCTTTTTTGGAGGTCAGATAAAGCATATACGTAAAAAATTTGGCACTGATATTTACATGGTTTAATGACTTAGCTCTGGTCTAGGATAATATGAAGAATATATGAACATAACATATCTTGAATTAGTGTATTGAGTTTCATATTTTATTATGAAGATCCGAGTTCAAATTTACTGACCACGTGTACAAATATTTGTTGTGTAATTTGCGAGTACTCGTATAGGTGGGACAATTCGATTTATGTATAGGTTTTGATAGGGCTTATCATTCCCTTTTTACACGCTATCTATTTAAGTTTTAAATAAATATCAACGACTCTTAATGTTTACTTATGTAAAATGAATAAAAAACAAAGAAAAAATTCTAACTATAATATAATCCACATTTTTATGATAATAAATTCGAAATTGACATGGTTATTGGTTGGGTCCATAACACTCGATCAAATTGACATATTACCCCAAATTAGTACAAGAAATTTATGCATAAATGTCTATGTAGAAAAATAGTCTCTCTAAAAAATGTGTATAATTTAGATTCAAATCAAAAGATATTTAAAACTTTTTCATTGAATTTTTCCATTATCTCATCTAAATTATAATATTAATCATGTCTACCATAACTATTTGTTTATTATTTCGACAACATATCTACAGAATGTCTATTTGAGTATACTCCGTGCAAAGCACGTGCAAAGCACGGGCCCAAACTAGTTTAGATTCAAATCAAAAGATATTTAAAAATTTCAGCTAAGCTCCCCTTTTTTTTTGGTTTTTTCTGGCTTCGAAGTCAAGCTTCTAGTTTACGCATCACTCAATTTGTGTCAAGTCCAAGTATTTGAGATGTGAGCTCTATGTATATTAGACCATAAAACAGTAGAGTTTGTTTTAAAAATATTATGCTTTATTTGAATTTTTAATAAATTTATTTTTCTCAAACACTCATATATATATTTTTTGGATTGCATAATATGAAAATAGATAATTCAATACAAACAAGTTTAAGTAGTGCGGTGACTATTTGACTATGCATCTTAAATAAAGTATTAAAATTAAATTTTATTAATGAAAAGCATATATTTAATAATTAATTCGACTATAATATCAAATTTGACAACCATTTCAACAAAAAATCTAGGGCCTGTTATCTTCGTCTTATTTTCAGACAGAATAAGTTTAGATAAGTTCAGTTCAAAATAAATTTAGTTTAAAAAGTTCAAAATAAGTTCATATAAGTTCAGACAAGTTCAATTCAGAAAGTTCGGAATAATAAGTTTAGTAAATAATTTTAGAATAACTTCAGAATAAGTTCAGATAAGTTCAATTCAGAATAGTTTAGAATAATTTTAGTAAATAAAATTCAGAATACATTAAGATAATTTCAGTTACGAAAAAATTAAGACAAAATAAGGCGAAGATTGTTGGTTTAAGGCAAAAGAAAAGTAGGCTTTATTCTTTTAACAAAAACCGTGAAAAAAAGAGAGAGTAATGTTAACGCCGATGAAAAGGGTAGAAAAGTCAACGTATTCGGCTTCGGTGTCATCGTCGTTAACGCAAGCCAGCCCATGACCACACAGCTACAGAGGTTTTCCTCTGGGTTTTAAGTTCTGTGAAAAAACTGTGAAGCAAACGTCAGGCAGATTTCAGAGACAGAAATTGTAGACATAGAAAGAACTGAGAGAGAGGGAGAAGGGGAGAGAAATGACGGAAGCAAAGACAGTTCACTCACCATTGGTGACTTATGTTTCAATGCTCTCACTTCTCACACTATGCCCTCCTTTCGTCATCCTTCTGTCAGTAATCCACTTCACTCACTCTCCAATTTCAGATTCTGCCTTTTTCTTTTGTTGTGTTGGATTGATTCCTTGTAATTCTCTCATTCCGATGCTTGATGTTTAGATCTGCGTTTTTCCTGCTCTGATCATGCTATTAACTAACGGTTTTTTTGCCCCGATTTTGAAGATGGCATTGACTCAGTGGTCAGTGTCAAATCGTCACCGGTTGGGTTCTGGGAATTTGATCCCGTGTTAATTTGTACTTATGTTTTAATGAGGTGGAGGATTTTTCAATTGATGTTAAATTGCGTTATTGATTATTTCCTTGGAGTTGTCAGTGTATTAATGACCCTATTTCTTTTGAGGTATTTGTTTTGTTTATATGGTATTGTATGACATTCTTAGCATGTGTTTATGAACATTTCTAGATGTAATTGTGCATGCATGGTCCCCCCCCCCCCTCCAAAACCAGGGGGAATGAAAGGTAGGTTGGGGGATTTTATGAATATGTATGGTAAAAATCTGTCTGCTTTTATGCTAATTATACAAAAATTTTGTGGCTGCATTTATGTGATTTCGATGGCGCAAAATGCTTGGTAAGATGAAGTGACTGAGTCAACACTGCCAAATGTTTACCCATAGTTGATGGGAACACTCAAGCCCCCCAACTACTGGAAAATGGCATTTTGCCCATGTAAGCTGAGAACCTAGATGAGGTTAAGTTGGTTTAACTGAGTAGTGAGCCGTGCCTATGTACTGTGATCCACAATCCTTATAATGGGTATTTGTGCACATGCATTGTGCATGTTTTACGCTGATCACATGTATCAAACTCAGTATATAACAATTTCGACGACCATAATTCAAGTCGCTTACTTGCTTGTGCGTGCATGCTGGTGAGCAGAATTCTGTGCCTACCCCCTTGTTTGGTCATCTTATTTTTTGTAGTGCAAAGAATTGAAAGGTACAAACTCGAATTTGAATTTCCTTCATTGCCATTTTTGAAAAAACCACATTAGCTGACTTTAAACATAAAGGCTAGAGAACATGTAATAGTGCCTATCAGCTTGCTTTTTACATTGATCTATGCATCATATTGAAATTGGAAGTTGAATTGAAGTGTAGATGCTATGTCAATTTGTTATAGACTCACACTTTGCTCCTTGCATCTAAATGCAGATGGTATACAATGGTACATGCAGATGGCTCTATATCTCAAACTTGGCAATACTTAATGGAGCACGGGATGCAAGGTTTCATTGACATCTGGCCTAAGCCTTCGTTTACTGCGTGCAAAATCATTGTTTGTTACGGTGCATTTGAGGGTGCACTTCAGCTATTGTTACCCGGGAAAAGGGTAGAAGGCCCTATATCTCCTGCGGGCAATCGCCCCGTTTATAAGGTCTGGTGTATATGATCTTCATGACTCTCCTGTACTTATCTTCAATATCCACTCATTTTGTTGGTATGATAATGTCAGTATGAGTGGCGGACCTGAAGAGTTGGATGTTTGTATCACAGAAATAATGTCTTTGTTTTTTGTATCAATTGCAGGCAAATGGTATTGCAGCATATATCGTTACTTTGCTTACTTACCTTGGGCTTTGGTGGTGAGTAGGGTTGTGTTATTTTTTTCAAATTTTTACTAAAAGCTCTTCCCACTTGCTCATCTTCTCACAGCCTTTGAGCTGAAAGTTTGTTCTCACAAGTTGGTTTCACATATGTTGTGTACTATCCAAAATCACTTGTCGCAAGATAATTTGATAAAGACTCTATTTTTGGATAATTGGAACTTCTGCTATTCTTTCTTTGATGTGGCTGATTTTGTGGATATTATATGTTTTTGATCATATATAGTCCCTGTGTAGGATTCTAGCTTTGTGTAAATTTCTTTTCATCATGATGTATGTGTATATAATGTATTTTTTTTTCCTTGTCAAATGAATCATAAATTGCAATTAGGATAGCTGTCATCCAACCTGAATAAAAATGGGAGCATCTCTGGTAACTATTACAATTATTACATGCCAGGTCTAGAACACAGATTTTTTGTGGACGACTATGTTTGTTCGGCAATAATCCAAGTTGCTTATGCAGACAGAGCATCAAGTCCTAGGATTTGGCCAAGTCTGAGAATTTAACCTGTTTTTAACTTAAATGAAGAGCCAAATTTCTATGCCTGTGTTGAAGTGTTTGAGTATTTGGCATAGCCACGTGGGTACGTAAGGTGAAATATATGGTTTGAGAAACATGACAGGGAGACCACGCATCTGAGCTTGAGTTGGTTTAGCACTAAATGCGTCTTATCCTTATGGACATTGGACGGAATTGGTTTTCAGTCTATGGCCATCTACTATGGGTGATGAATGGGAAAGTCTACTGACTACTATTATAAGCAAATCCTGAATTTCTAAGCTTACTGGCATAATTGTGTTTGCTTACTCCCTATGTAATCTATGTGATCATGCCTGTATGTTCATGTTTTTGCAGTCATCATATTATGTTGGAGATTTGGCTTGCCTATTAATGTTTTTGTATTTGTTGTCTAGGAGATTTTTTTTACATTCATTTGTTTTGTCATTTAGATGCACAGCTGTAGGCTTGCTGTTGTTTAAACTGTGGAGGTGAAAACGTAGAAGAACCATATATTTTCCCTGTTGCGTTTGGTTTTGATATTTTCTTTAGCGTAATTTATGATGCTGATATGCATTGCACCATGGCCTTGATCTGCGTTCAGGTTTGGTATTTTCAATCCAGCAGTTGTGTACGATCATTTGGGAGAGATATTCTCTACACTCATTTTTGGAAGCTTCATATTTTGCATCTTCTTGTACATAAAAGTATGATCCGCAGAGCATCTAATTGACATTCTCTTTCTTCCTCTATATTTTGTGGATCTAAAAGAATGTTGGTACACATGTAGGGACATGTCGCGCCATCTTCAACAGATTCTGGTTCTACTGGGAACTTCATAATCGATTTCTATTGGGTGAGCATCATCCCCCCCCCCTTTCTGGTAGAGAATGTGATTATGTTTTGAAAATTGCTATTTACAAACCTATCCAGGGGTTCGGGCTAAACAGAGGGAGGCCATTCCCCTCTCTCTAATGGCTTAATACTTGTTGGAGAAGGACAATTGCTCCATATTGACAGTTTTTAAGCCTCAAAATAGGATTGGCCCTGGTGAACCACCATGAACCTAGACTCAGGATCTGCATCCTTGATTTTTGCTTGCAATTTCAGGCTTTACTTGCAGGAGTTGTGCTTTGCCCCAGATTGCTGGTTACTGCTTGCTATTCCTTGCGGCTTAGATGGGATATATCATTGAACCTTATGGTCATTTTCATGTTTTGTATTTTTTCATATTACCATTGTTCATCACTTGATCCCAATGAGATCTTAGCCTAGTGGTTAAGATTGAGGTCTTGGGTACATTAGGTCCCAGGTTCAATTCCCTATCCCAAATGATATTATAATTATATTGTATTGCTCTTTGTGGCTTCTGCGGACCATTGTTCATCACTTTATAGTAGGACAGTCACAAAAAATGTGGATGGGGTGGAACACTGAGAAAATATTGGTACTCTTAGCGGATTGTTACAACTAGACCTGTCAGTTCGGGCAGACGGGTTAAATATGGGCCAGGTGTATTTCGTGTTTGGGTAAAATACGGGTCGGGTATATTTCGGGTTCAGTTAAAATACGGGCGGGTGTATTTTGTTTTACGGATTTCGGATCAACCCAACGGGTTTAGAAAGCCTTTTCAGTGAGCTGTTTTTCTTTTTTCAAAATCAAAAATTCTACATATTTGTTACTCAAAATTGTCAATATTTAATGAAAATGCGTTAACAATCGTAATTTTTCAAAAAAAAAAAACCCTCAAACTTTTTTATTATAATATATGAACATTTTGTATGGGCGGGTAAAGGATCAAACCTCACTTGATTTTTGGTATATTGACCCGTACATTGAAAAAAGGTCAATAGCAGGTCGATCATTTATGAGGCGGTCCATCTAAAGCATTTTCATGTGTTGTAGCAGTTTGACCCCCTAATAACCTATTTAATAATTTAATATTTTTATTAAGTAACCTACTGGTGTCCAATCAGGCAAAACTTTATTAATGGGTCAACCTCAATACGAATACGGCTAGCTGTTTTCCTGCCATTGGTATCATAGCTCAAGAGTAGATAGAACAAAAACCAAATAAAATTGAACAAAAGAAGTGCAAGATATTATTTTTGCTGTTATAACATAAAAATTTAAATTATTACAAATTAATTAATTTAAAAAATAATTAGTCATATTTGTTTGGCTAAGTATATAATTGTATGATTTACTCATCGTAATGCTTGTCTTCTTTAGATTAACTTTTTTTTAAAGATTAGATAGTTATTTCATGCAATTTTATACCCATTTTAATATTTTTTTTTCATTTAAAAATTGTGTACCATATTTTTTTCAGAGAATGGAGAAGAAAAAATAAGGTTATTGGTGTTTAATTTATAAATAAATGCAGTAGTTATACAATGTCTTTTTGAACTATTCGATAAAAATGACTAGCTATTATTGTTAAGCGTGATGAATTGGAAAAAAATAAAAAACTTCGGGTCAAGCGGGCGGGTTCGTGTTGGGTTTGACCCGCTAATTTTGCGGGTTTTTTGGTTTGGTTTATTTTGGGTTTGGGTCGAGAAATCGTGTTCAAAACCCAAAATTTTCGGGCGGGTTCGGGTCGGGCTTTCGGGTTGGGTCAATTTTTTCCAGGTCTAGTCATATGGAATACATTTGGACAGGGATAAGAAAGTTTTCTGCCAGCGAATCGCCAAACAAGCAACCAGTGTTCTGCAGCCAAACCTGGTTTTCGAACTTAAGCCTCCTCCATTTTTGGTAATCTTGTCTGATTTGAAACTTGCAATTGAGGAAAAAAAAAAAACGAAAAAAAGAACAGCAGGTTTTTTAGTGCCCTTCCAATCCCCCGGAGCAAGGATGGTTCTGACCTGAACTGGCGATTATAGCTGGTTTTACAGTTTTCTATTCGCCCCTACTTTATGTGTCCCCTGCCTGTTTATGTCTCCTTGTGTATCAGACATAATGCTTTCTTTGTCTTATCCCTGAAGCCCACAAACATATCAAAATCACCCAATGTTACCTTGTTTAGGAAGATGGACTTCTCCCGTCTTTGGCCCATTGATGTAGATTGCGATTTCCTGACTCCACAGTTGAGTTTCAACTGAAAACTACATCAATAAACAATGTGCTTTGCCGAAAACAATCTGTGTTGAACTTTGAAGAAAATGCTCTTATGACTTATTTTGCTCTTTTTGTGCGTGGCCATCTATGTTGTGATTTCTGATCTATGAGGAAGGGATGAAAACTAATATACCTGGATCTACTCATCGGTTTGCCAAGCCCTTTTTTACATTCTACTTGCCTTTGTTTTCAGGGCATGGAGCTTTATCCGCGGATTGGTAAGCACTTTGACATAAAGGTGTTCACTAACTGCAGATTTGGGATGATGTCTTGGGCGGTTCTTGCCTTGACATACTGTATAAAGCAGGTAACTCTTTTGAGAATTCCTCCCTTCTGATTATCAATTATTTGCTTTAATTTTACATTATCAAACAACATCTAATGCAAATAGTTGTTAGAAGCCTCTTTGGCTTGATGTAAATTTTGCTGCGGGACAATGTTAGTAAAATTAGTTCACCCCACAAAGGCCTTTTGTATCCAGTTAGGGATATCTTTTACCCATGAAAGTGATATATGAGGGCTGGAACCTGTAGGATAAAGATGTTTAATTCTTTACCTGATCCACTTTTGCAGACATGTGTAAACTTCAACAAGAAACCAATTCATCCCTGATTCCCTGTTCCTTAATGCCAAATACTATTTCTATGCTTTTATAATCAAATATTGCCCACCACTCTATTCAAGATACAAGACATTTGGCTGCTAAATTCCTTTCTTTGGTGCCATCAAATGTCCTAGACTGTTAACCATTAGAAAAAAAAAAAATTGAACAGCTTGTTATTTATGTCATGATGACTGCTGACTTGCCTTTTTAGCTGAAACTCCTGTAGTTCTTCAGCTTCTCCAAACTGCCATTCTATCATATGATCACCTGATATTATTAGGTTGTTTTATCACCTTTTCTCAATCAGTAGAATATAAACTGATCAAAAATTGCATGCAATGAAAAGAAAAGAGGGAGTGAAGTGTCTGATTATAAATTCCATTGGGCAAGAATTATGTACTTGACAACTTGGGTTCTAAAGCATAAGAAGACTTCTTGTTATTGAAAATGAACATGACTCTGAACAGTTTTGTGTGTGCTAGTTTAACATGTAAGTTTTAAAAACTTCATGTTGGAATATTTCTTTATTTTCAATTGGAATTCTATTATTTTGCTGGAACTGAAAGCTGCTTTTCTGTGCCTACTGATTTCAACAGCATGAACTGTATGGATATGTTGCTGATTCTATGCTAGTGAATACTATTTTAATGCTGGTCTATGTCACAAAGTTCTTTTGGTGGGAAGCTGGGTATTGGAATACCATGGACATAGCCCATGATCGAGGTTTGTAACTTCTATGCTTCTTTGCTGATTAATTGGCTATCTCATTTGCTGTGTCTTTGTGAATGATTAAAGTCATGGGCAAGCCATGATAATTTGGCTTAGCTGCCATGTCCATTCATGAGAAATCTTTTCTTTATTATGTTTAAGCTCTATGCATGGCGTATGGTAGTTTACAAGCCTGAACAAAATTTGTGGGACACGAGATTATATGGATTGTGTATAGTACATTCCAATATAGACAACATTTATACTCAAACGAATTGTCGAAAGTTTTCAAAATCTACAATATTGAAAGTTATACCGTACAATCGATTAACATTCCTCTAAAATATCCAAACATCTCACTAATATTGCTCAACTTCAAGACGTACCGGGCGAGATATTGGCTATTGGGGTATAAATGTGTCAAGCTTAGCATTATAGATATTGACTTGACTATGATCACCTTATGGTATCACTGATTGATGTGTATATTAAGTTCAGCTATTGTAAAGAAATAGCCTTTGTAAGATTGCACACATAAACATCTGTACCATGTTATCGATGAATATCATGTCCATGGATCAAACATCATTGCCACCTGTTGACCCATACCTGGGCTGCACAAGGTGCATCTGTGTCAATTGCATTTGCATTCTAGCTTTGTTGGTAGTTAACAAGGTGCTCTCTGAGCAGAACACTAATATGGTGGCTGAATTAGTCATTTCACGGACATGATGTTCATTGTTAACTTACTATGAGTATTAATTTTTAGTACCACAGGATGATGATATTCAATTTGGTATCTATGACATTGAGCTCGTTGCATTTAAGATATATTTAATAAAAGGAAAGTATTGCCTCCTAGAAATCTTTAATTAATACCCTTGGATAACAGGTGGCTATTTACCACTTGTGGCTGTCGGCAGTGGCACATATTGAGGTTCTGTGATTTTATTGAGATTTTGGACATCTTAGATAAGTGTGACTGATGCAAGATGATAAGAGTAAAGAATGGGTAGAAAGATATAGGAAGTTAGGTATTTTGATATTAGAGATCTTTTGTATTTTTTTTTGTTATTTTTGCAGTTTATTTTTAAGCATATTTTATGATAGCCAAAATAAGGATATTTAGTGATATTTTATTAAAATTTAGTTTCTTAGTATATTAGGATAATATTAGGTCATATATTTTTATCCTTTTCTAGTTTTTATCTTATTATTTAGGTTTCCTAATACTAGTTAGCCTCTTAAACTGCTTTATTTAATTGGAGAAGGTAGATTATGAATGATTATTGATTAATTTGAGTGAACAAAATATTTCGTTGTGTGAGAATTTTCTCTGTAAGAATTGCTCGTGAAACGTCTTATACCAATTTGGTATCAGAGCCACTTGATCTTAACCGCTGCAATCTTTTTCTTTGCTTCCTAAGTCAACCCTGAAAAAAAAGAAGAAAAAGGACAAAAATTAGATGACGTCCCAAACTCTAACCCAAAACCCAACCAACAACCACCATCAATTTGACCACCCTCTGCCAATCACCACGCGCCGTCCGCCCTCCACACACTGCCTTCGCAGCCAGCTGATTGCGAAATTCTTCTCAATAAATGCTGTTTTTGTTCACCTTTTGCTATTATTGTTGAGCTACTGCATCTATGGCCTGGTGTGAAAAACATCATCGAGCTTTATTTGTGATCATTCATGATAAAGAACTCCCTGATACGACGAATGTTCTATACCAGGTTTTCTTCCCCTATGGGGAAGTGGAGAAGCTAATGGGTGATTTTTATGCTCGAGTGAATTTGTACTCACATTTGGTTGCAGTTAACGCCTTTCGCGAGCTTTAAGGTCATCAAATTTATGAAGGTTGTTTTGAGTTAGATCTTTACTTTGCTAATGAGGTCCTTTGTGGATGTAAGCCTTACATACCTAGGTATATGTTGGATGATAGACCTCCTAGAGCTCCTCTGATACCTTGGACAATTCTAATGATTATGGAGTTCCATTTTGAAGGTTTTTCATGGGACCATTGATTTGTTATTTGGATGAGGAACATTCCACCTACTCTGATGCAAACTATAGGCGAGGGTTCGTTGAGGACGATAAGAAGAAAACCTTCGAAGAGGAGTCTTAGACAATAATGTTTCATGCAGTGTGCTGTCCGATAATGCAAATCATCATCTTCCTCGGGTTGGCTTCCAATCTTATGTGGATGAACACTTAAAGGAATCATCCACTTTAGATATTGCTAGTGAAGTTCTTCTAAGGGACTGATAAAGAGGATGTACAAGCAAATGAAGAGGATGCGCAAGTAGGGACGGATTTGGAATTTGTACCTACTTCCAGGAGCGATTAGAGTGACCCAAGGAACTGAAGAGCATGTTGACTTTTTCACTCCAGAAGCCTTCTTTGAGAAGATTGAACATCATCCGATATTTACATGGTTACTATCATTAGAAAATATTTTGAGGAGTGAAATTCAAAAAGTCTATATTGAAGTCAAATCAGTTCTAAGTTTCTAACTTTCTCACCTTAATTCTATTGCATTTCAAAACACGAGGATGAGTTTTTTTCCAACCGGCAGAGAATGATGCTAGAGGATAAGAGTGAAAAATGGGTAAAAAGATTCAGGAAGTTGGAATATTTTGATATTGAAGATCTTTTATATTTTTTTAATTTTCGTAGGTTATTTTTAAGCATATTTTATGGTAGCCAAAATAAAGATATTTAGCGATATTTTATTAAGATTTAGTTTCTTAGTCTATTAGGATAATATTAGTTAATATATTTTTATTCTTTTGTAGTTCATATCTTATTATACGGTTTCCTAATACTTGTTAGCCTCTTGGTTATATAAAACCCTTTATGTAATTGGAGAAGGTAGATTAGGAATGATTATTGATTAATTTGGGTGAGTTAATATCTCTCTTTGTGAGAATTTTTCTTGTAGGAATTGTTCTTAGAGCGCCTTACATCAGTGACTATTCCATGCTATAACTTCAAGTTCATGGATTGAAAATGTCCCATGATTTTTGGGCACAAAGAGCGTCTTAATGATAGGTCCTACAGAAAATCCTATACCCCTTCCATCCTATTGTAAAAACGTGTCAAATAGGATATACTTTGACAAAATTCCACAGATATATTCAAAGAATTCTTGTTCTGTTTTGATATAAACCATGGGCTGTTGCCTTGATCGAAAATTGCTCAGAAGATGGAGCTCAAAATTTTTGAATGAGAAATTAAGGAATGTGGAAATAGGCAGCTGGATAGACTTCAAATTGTGTTGTGCTTGGCTATGTTCTTTAACTATGCAGGCAGAGTCAATGTACTAGGTAACACAATGATTCAAGGTTGCATAGGAAAGCAAAATTCTCTGCTACAAGGGCAAAGTGTTCACGGGCTCAATTCAAATGATTATGTAGACTGGGGTTGGGTCATGAACTAGTTCAATTGGGAGAACTGGCCTAAGTGCCTGTTGGACTCTTTGGAGGCATGCTGAATCAAAGCTGAAGCTTTTTGGAGAGACATTTCAACTGGTGAACTTTAAGATCACATACCACAGTATAGCACTAGATTACCATTCCACTGGTGGGTTCATATGTTCAGTGGTGTCTACTTGTTCTTATAACCTTCTATTCCTGCGTTTTATGCTTGTTCTGAGTGTGCCGTCTTTGTGATGCATGACTTATCTTTATTTCTTTCTTTAAATTTTCTTTCCCCTTTTTTTTTGTGAGAATGATGTTTACCTAATCTTATGTTGTCACAAATTCAATTCTGGCAGCTGGTTTCTACATTTGCTGGGGATGCTTGGTTTGGGTCCCATCAGTGTATACTTCCCCAGGCATGTATCTTGTCAACCACCCTGTCCACCTTGGATATCAGGTATGTGCTATCTAATTAAGAAGCCTTTTTAATTCAGCTTATGGGCATTACTTTTCTGATCCCAACATTATGCATCTTGAAACCAGTACTGTTGGAGGTTCTTGCTTGGACATTCAACCACCAACTGCTGATGGGGTTTATCAAGTGAATTTTGTAATGGACGAATAATTTGGTCTTGAATTTGGAAGCTAGAGTTTCTGCTAAATTACAGAATTGGTACTTACTGATTCATGGTATTCATATAAAAGGAATACAGTTTAACTGGCATTCTCTCATATCACAAAGAAGCACTGGTCTGTCGTTCTATTTGTATAGAGTTATACAGAATACAGTTAAAAACTGGCATTACTTTTCCGATCCCAACATGATGCATGACTCTTATACCTAGTGGATTATTGGTTCGTTGAATGTAAGCAGACTGAAAAGGCAGTTTCTGACCATTTTGTTCCTTCAGCTTGCAACTTATATTCTCCTGGCCGGTGTTTTATGCATCTACATCAACTATGACTGTGACAGACAGAGACAGGAATTCCGTAGAACAAGTGGCAAATGTCTGGTTTGGGGGAAGGCGCCATCAAAGGTACATTTTGACTTCCCATGTTCTTTTTCTCTTTTGTGGTGCATCCTGATCTTGGCTACTTTGGATTATCCTTTATCATGTCCTATTCCCATCCAAACTTAAAAGGGATCCTGATGATCTTGCAGATTGTAGCCTCCTACACTACATCATCTGGCGATACCAAGACTAGCCTTCTCTTGACCTCAGGATGGTGGGTTTCGTATTTCAGTTTTTCCTTCATTGTATTATATAGACTATAGGTTTTTAGTTTCCTTTTTATGCTTGTGACCAGAAATCATTTTTTTTGGCGTTCTTGGCGAGCTTGCTTCTTTCTTTTTTTCTCCTCTTCTTTTATAGCCCCCCCCCCCCGGTTGTATCTCATTATATGGTCTTTCATCCAGGTGGGGTCTGGCTCGACATTTCCATTATGTCCCGGAGATATTAGGTGCTTTTTTCTGGACAGTCCCTGCTCTGTTCCATCATGTAAGGGGATCATCTTCTATTTTTCTCATGCTGCACTAACGTAAAATTGCAACTACTGCTAATTTGTTTTGAAATTCCATCCATTGACTTTGTGATATGCTCTGCTTTCCTTGTACAGTTTCTTCCTTACTTCTATGTGATTTTCCTTACCATCCTCCTGTTTGACCGAGCTAAAAGGGATGATGATAGATGCCGATCCAAGTAAGATTTCTGTGCCATCTACCAATTGCTTTGCTCTTAAACTTTGAATTTTCGGGGGTGGCCGCATTAGGGAAGGACCTTAGGTGGTTACCCTTCTCTTTGTCTGTGTGTGTGCGTGAGTGTTGGGGCCCTCCGGGTTGGGGGGGGGGGGTGTTGTCTCAGATGTACACTCTCTTAACCATGAATTGCATAGAGCTTGTATTCACTGATGCAAAATGCATTGGGTGCCTATACTCCACAGCAAAAGAAAATCAAGGATAAGTTCTGGAGAGCCCGTAAGGAAGCACCTTACCTAGACTGTGATGAAAAGGCGGGTCAGATTCTCGTCTAGGATGAAAATGCTTAATCTGAAGCTTGATTTTTGCCTCTTTTGCAGGTATGGAAAGTACTGGAAATTGTACTGTGACAAGGTCCCATACAGGATTATCCCTGGAATCTACTGATTGCTGAATCTCCTGCTCTGTGTAGCAGGGCCACCGACCTTTTTCAATCTTCTTCATCTGGCTAGCTATCCTGATGTAATTACAGTCTTTGTTAGTTGTCGCTGATGGATAATGCAGCCGTCTGTACTGGTTTGAACATCTTTTTGTTGGAAGCCTGGAAATTGCAATGTATCTATCAGATGAGCTTGTGTTCTCTTTCTCACTCTGTCCCTACTTGTATTTAGGATTCAGGAAATTTATGTTGGCTTTGTGCATTTTGTCTCGTCAAAAGTTTTCTTCACATTTATGATTTCTTTCTGTGTCTTTGTTTTTTTGGGGGGGAGGTGGCGCGAGGGGCTAAAAGATGATCGAGAAATGAAGGCTAGGGCACTAACCTCGGTACAATCTCATCCGATTGATTGAATTTGTTTGGTTGTGAAAAATGAGAATACTTATGAGTTAGTCAAATTTCTAATTTCATACAAAAGAATTTTTTTTACTTTGTTGATTCGAACATGATAAGCCAAATTTAACTCTGGGTTGTCCATACAGATTAAGCGAACATTGGGCTAAAAAATTGTCCAACTCCGTATACAGCTAGGATATATATGCGAGTAGAATTCGAACATGATGAGCCAAATCTAACTCTGGGTTGTCCGTACAGATTAAGCGAACACTGGGCTAAAAAATTGTCCAATCCCGTATACAGCTAGGATATATATGCGAGTAGAAGTCACTCCCTACTAAAACCCAGCTAGGATATATATGCGAGTAGAAGTCACGCCCTACTAAAACCCAAAATTTTGAGTCCGAAAGGATACGCAAGTAAAAGTCGCATCCTACTAAAAAGTAAAAGTTTACTTTGATTTTCATCCTATGCACAAGAGTTGACATAAAATATTGTATCAATGTTTAAAGTTCAAGGAGATCATTTCAATATAGTTTATACATTTTTAATAAGATATCTTTTTATATATTCTTTTTTGTAATATTAAAGTTCTTTTTCTCTTCCATCAAGGATGTAAAGTTCATAGTTGTACGATATGGATGCTGTTCAGATTTTTGAACCTTCTTTGGTCAGAAAGGAAAAGCAAAAAAGACTCGCACTTACTATATTTGGTTCTAGTGCGGAACTCAATTGGCTTGAACCGAGAAGGGCTCTACCATATCTACAACGATTCCGAAACCCTAGCTTCTCCGGCGACCTCAAAAATTGCCTGCACGTCTTTCTCTCTCTTGAATCATCGCCTCTCATTCTCGGAGCGCTGTGATCTCGTGGAGGTATCTCTCTCTCCCCCCTGATTTCCCTTTTTTCGGCTAATTCCTAAGACATTAGATTGATCTCTTCTGTAATATGGTGAATTTGATCGTTCGTTGATATATTCTCATATTTGGCTAGATTGTTGCTTCTTATCATTAGTTTTGGAGATTGGCACCTACTCGCTTATTTACTTTCTGCAGATCGAAACGCGACGAGTGTGTCTGCTGTTAGGGTTTACAATTTCCGTTCTTTTCATTTATTTTGTACCCATACTTGGTTTTCTACGGTTATGCACGATAACAGTATATACTTGAGATATGTTAGATTTAAGAGATGTTGGAGGTAAGGGATCCATGTAATGTCTGGGTTTGCTTCTTCACTGATAAGGGATCAAGTATTGCTGTATGGGGCTGCTTATGGATTCGGCTTGAAAGGATGCTTACTGCTTGATCACAATATATAAGGGCTGGGGCCCTCCTTGCATCCGTAAATCTAAAGAGAATGCTTGAACAAAAGAATGCCCACTTCATTCTGTTATGGTGGATTACTTAGGATTCAATTTGATGGGAAGCTACCAGGTTAATCATACATTAACGGTACTAATGTCCGGTTCTTTTGGAAATTTGAACCAGTCAATCTAAAAGCATGACACAATAGAAGGATGATCATTGCCCACTATTGATTATGATGGTTTTGGTATGATTCCCTCAAAAAATGACTAGCTTATTCATACATTTGAGGGACTAAGTAAGCCACAAGGAGTTTGTGCATGTACATTAGCATGTATATATGGTTGACGTGTGGATGAATGGTTTTTTTTTTTTTTGGGGGGGGGGGGGGAGGGGGTTGATGTTTGATTCCTTTTGGTGGATGCTGCTCATAGTATTCAGGGTGTATTGCTTCATTGATAATTGCATAGCTGATTATGCCGTGATTCTTGTCCTGGATGTCTACGGAGTTGCGAGTGTGTGATTACGTTGGTGAGAGCATGTTTTCCCATTCAGATTGTGACGACATTTTTTTTCCCTTCCAATTTGAGAACGGAGTATTTGCTATTTGCAAACTGAGTGATATTAGCTTGTGGAGGCTGATATTTTGATTTATGGGAAGCAGTTTCGAGTGGGGATTTAATATATATTCACATTTTAAAGAAATATGTCTCAATTGTGCAGGTGAACACATCTATTTTTTTAATTTAATTTAATTTTTTTTGTATGTGAGAACCACCGTTATATTTTAGTTTAAACCATGTATAATTTGATCTTTGGTTGAGCTGCTTCCAGATAAGATGTCAGCATACGACAATGTGGTTGGGGGTAAACTGAAACTGAAGGGAAAAGCCTTGGATGTGAAAAGCGGTGGTGTGAAGAAAAAGAAACAAAAGAAGCTGTATGATGAAGTTTCAGAAATCAAAGTAGAAGAGAAGTTGGAAGGTTTGTTATCAAACTACTGCTAGAGCATAATTCTTGTCTCTCTTATTTGTTTGATATCTCTAAACTGTGCTAGTGGCCTATCCGTTTAAAAAACATTGTCTTTGGAGTTCATGCATTTTTTTGAACGAGAAGCTTCATAATTGTCTTTAGTTTTGCCTGTTTAGATATATCTATGGACTTTGATGAGTAATCTCACACCATCTACAACAGTTACGTACTTATGGAAATTGATAGGTTGAATTTAGTGCAGCAGTTAAGTTCCTATTGGGCAGAATGTCCTATGCTAGAACAGAACGAAATCTAAGCAATCTTTTGTGTGCTTGCTTGGTCTTGTTGGTTCCACAAGTTGCATTCATGCTCAATTTTTTAAATTTAATGTTTTGGGATTGTCATGTTTCTTTATTGTAACTTTGATAACTTCTGTGACTGCATTTATGTGTCACTTAGTTGTCACGTTTCTGTCAATTCTACTTGCGTTGTCACCTGGTGACTTTGTGTGTAACTCAGTTTAAATACAGCTAAGGTTGTGTTGCATTGATGTCCAATTGTCCATTTAGCTGCCTTGGCAATAACTGCTCTTGGCATGGAACAGATTTACTGGGCAAAAACAATGTTATACTGATTTAGTCAAGTAATTGGAAGAGCATTCAGACACTAGCTGGGTACAGTCACATGCAGTTACTTTCCTCCAGCTCTACCTGCCTGACCATAGCCTAAGTGCATCATGGTCCCATTATTTAGCGTTCAAAAAGTCCTGTTTCTGTTGGATATGTTGAACTTTCACAGGGTAACATCCTCCTGTTTGATTATCTCTTTAGGCAGAAACTGGCAAGTCAAATAACAGTTCATATCTTTTGTTCTCAAGTATATGAAAACTAGCTCTCCATAAATGTAACTGCATAGTTGTAGGCTATTTTGAGATCAGGGGCTCTGCAATAGCACCTTGCTCACTGAAGTCCCTGCAGGCAGACTATTAAGAAATGCTTGCTGAATATTCCCACACTTTATGATCAAAAGTCAATTTATGCAATTAAACTCGAAAACATTGTCATCTTTTTTTTTGGGGGGTGCATAGGTGGAAATGCGGAATCATCTATTCTTGCCGCAGAAGAGGATGAAATAAATGAATCAGAGAAAGCAGGGGAAGGGAAGACCCCTAACTTCAGTGATCATCTAACTCCAGCTGAAAAGCGATACATAGAGCAGAGAGAGAAACTTGATGTCCAAAGGCACACAAAGACCTCAAAAAAGTCCCATCGTGATCGCCTGAATGACTTCAATCAGTACCTGGCCAACTTGAGTGAGCATTATGACATCCCTAAAGTCGGTCCTGGCTGATCTTTATGCATATGTTCATAGTTACTTCATCTCATGTATCTGAGATTGTAATGTAATGTCCTCTGTACATTGGGCAGTTAAAGTGTTTTTACTTGCTGGCGTTCTTAACATCTTTAAATCTGAGTATCGCTTGATTGGACTTTGTACGCTCATTTACATTCACTATGAGATAAATGAAGTTAGCTACACATCGGAATAATGTTCTAACTTGTTTTGAATCTGATGGAGAAATGTGAAAAATTGATTCCCCCCCTTCCCCGTTTCTCGAGCAAGGATGTTATTAAACATAAAAAAATAAATCGGATGGGCTTTTCAAATGTGTAAGGTCTTTCTTCACTTTTCAAATATGCTTTGGTGTCCAACACCCAAAATGAAAAGGTAAAGAAAAAATGTAGTCAAATCAAATTGAATCACGATTGTGATGTTGTAGGACTTTACATTACTGCTGGTAATTTGAGAGAGATTAATGCCAGTACAGATAAGAGGTATGTTTTTGTCCAAAGGTAAGTGAAATATCTAGAATGTCTTTATTTCAAGGGTTTTCTTTAAATCAGATGTATATTTAACAATAGTATTTTGAATATTATTTAGTATTTTAATTAAATTAATATATTAATTATATAATTTTTAGTATTTAATAACTTAATATTTTGATTATTATTTTAAATAGTGTTTAATATTTTAAACAATATTTTTAAAAAGCTAATAGTATTAGCTTTTACCATTTAAAAGTAGCTGTTCATATTTATTTGGTTAAAAAATATCGTTTGAAAATTTAATCTTTGAAAATTATTTATATATTTTTATGTCAATTTATAATTATCAGTTAACTCAACAGCTAAATTTACCGAATATATTTATTTTATCTGTTCATATAAATAACTATCTATTAATAGTTAAATTAAAAATACTATTTATTAATAGCTAAATTAAAAATACTATTTATTACTTAAATAACTATTTATTATCTAAACTACGATTCGTTCTCTGAATTGCTAATTTTGTAATCCACACATTTGTGTCTGGGTCCAGCCGGATTCCAGAAATTGCCGTTTTGCACTACCCCATGATAACACAAATCAATCATCCTGCATTCCACAGTCCACCCACCACCTCTCTCTCTCTCTCTCTCTGTCTATCATGAGTTCCTTCTTGGGCCACAACCTACTCCACGCTTTCCTCACTCGTTCCAACCTTCAAATCTCTGCAAAACCAAAACCCTTGAAAACCTTCAGCATCCATGCCTCAATCTCCATCCCAGCAAGGGATAGAGTGATAGAGTTTGGGAAATACAAGGGCAGAGTGCTGGGCACTCTGCCCTCAAACTACCTCAAATGGGTCTCCAAAAACTTAAGAGGCAGGGATTTTGATGAGTGGGCTAAGCTAGCTGACCAGGTTCTCCAATACCCAGTTTACAAAGACAGGTTAGAGTGGGAGAGTGCTGAGAGACTCCTCAAGGGCGAAGTCAGAGCGTCCTACTCGATGACTGCTCAGGCAGTGGTGGATGAGGTGTTTGAGCCTAGCCAGAGGTTTGGGTGGGACAATGAGGACAAGCTTGGGCGGGGTAAGGTTAACTTTCAGCTCCTCGGGACATCGAACGGCGGGAGAATACCAAGAGTGAGGGAGAAGAAAGAGGGGGAAGTGGGTGAGTTGAAGAGGGTGGAAGCTCATGTTGATCATGGTAAGAGATTGGGTGGAGGAGCTGAGATGGGTAAAAGGGAGCTTGGAAGGGAGAAATTGAGAATGAAAAGAGGGGTGTCAAAGATGAATGAGGGGTTTGGGAATGTGGGTGGAAGTGAAGGGAGGAGTAATGGAAAGAGTGAGGTTGGAAGTTCTGATGAAAATGTGGGGGTTTCTAATCCCTTTCCTGGGAGAGAATCTCTTCTAAGAAAAGCTCTTTTGAGGAGAAGCATCTTGTAGATTGGATCAAAATGGGTATCCGGTGGGGACAGAGTTCATGTATGATGGTTTCAAGATTGAATCATATATTCATATTAGGGCTTGCTGTGCGGCTGCTTCAATATGCTTTTCAAGAAAAGTAATCTCCATGGATAGGCAAATTTGGGTTGCGGGTTTCCCTATTCGAAGTTGCTGTAGGTTAGAATCAGATAGTTGATTAGAGGTGAAGTTTTTCTACTTCAAGCCATTGTTGTATGTACAAATATACATAGGGAAAAAGGAATTTGGTATGTGTGGAAGGAATATCAGTTCAGAATCATTGCTGCAACGATTATGATTTCCAAAAATCAAGCGTTCCATTTCCAATTTTGTTCTTGTTACATAGTGAGAACAATGAGTCAGATATTTGAACTATGTTACAAATTGGGATCCACAGATTTTCGTACAACTTTAGCAATACCGTGCAAGCCTAATGTCAGAGTCTTAGTTTACAGTGTGCAGGGGTATCAGAATATGGGTCTATGGGAGCGTCATAGCTTGAACTTGGGCATTTTTTGTATCCTATTGTTGATTTGGGTACAGAATTTATACAAACAATTTTCTCACCTGGCATGGGTGCCTAATATGTAACTACGCAAGTGAACTGATAACCACTTGCCCAGACCACCAGTGTCCTGCTCAAAGTTCAATGTACAAGTAACAAGCCACTGAAGCTAACAAAATTACTTATGTTATAGCAGTGAAAGTCATCAGTAGTGTACAAACTTACATGGCCAGAATAATCATATACGACTTTCTAGCATTACAAATTTGCTTCGTACAAAGGGTATCTATGAATGTATACTGGCCCATCAACGCAAAAAAAAACCTTGATATTATGTTCAAACATAAGGCGTGTAGCCGGTAACTGGAGGGCCATATGAATATCTCCACTCTCCACAAGCAGAGCATCTTTCTGTCTCACGGGTATTGAGCAGGGTACAAAATTTACATGACCAGAGCCCCAATCTCGACCCGACTTCCTTGCTTCGAGGAGTTTGGCACACTTCACAAGCAAGAGCTAGCGGCTGCAATAGGTCAAGGATAACCATAAGACATTTAATTGAGATTGAGACTAGAGAACATCTCCCAAATCACTCAGACATGGACACAGACTGCTTGGCCCTTTAATGTGTATTGTGGTGGTAATAGCTGTAAAATACAGATCAATCATGGGTGATGAACTCTAACCATTACAAAAGATACGGTCATAAGTCATCTAGCGCGGATGAGCTTCCACAAATTGTACATCAAACCCAAGGTCAATTCCTTCAGGACAAGTATGAGTCAATCAGGAATCTTAAGAATTATGGGTCAACAATACAAACGTAGTGGCCTCAGAACCATCGCAGTGATCAAACAGACTCAGTCTCAGCCATACACCAATTGAAGTAGCTGGCAAAGAACATGGATCTGTTGCAACTGTTCACTTAAACTTTTGTGTTTTCAATCTGAAACGAAAGGTCAATTATGCATTCCC
The DNA here is from genome assembly GCA_017589665.1 of Selenicereus undatus. NCBI lineage: Eukaryota > Viridiplantae > Streptophyta > Magnoliopsida > Caryophyllales > Cactaceae > Selenicereus > Selenicereus undatus. The sequence goes on along the minus strand of JACYFF010019584.1, from coordinate 120,015,574 downwards.
GTTTCAGAGTTAAGTATCAAGAACCTAACATGTGTGGATAGGGTGAAATGAAGAGACATGTAGCATATAGTCTCTCACATGTATTTTATGCAATTCAACAGTTGGTTCGGGAGGATTTTAAAAGATTACCTTATTGCTCAATGTGCAGGCACTGCATTGCCATGCACCGGGAATTTCTTCTCCCGCTCGGGTTGGCTGAGATCCCAAACTAGAACTGGATTGTGCAGTGGTAGGCAAAGGTGAACTTTGTGACCTTCGAGAATCTGCAGATGATGATCTACGATCTGCTCGCTCTGCGCCACTCCCTGAGAATTGGGAGCCACACCATACTTCATCACGGAGTCTCCTTTCTGCAGCCATTGCAGCAGCTTGAATTGGGCTTAGGGCAGCCTTGATGCTACTATCACCGCCAATCCGCCTTGGCCCTGTTGGTAGCAAAGATCCTTGTTGTGACCTTCTTTCTGCAGCAGCAAGAGCATTTTGGCGGAGCAATGGCAATGGTGGAGCCCGTGAGAACCCACCCAATCGTCTGCCTGGTAGGTCAAATCCTCTCCCAGTGCCCGTAATTCCTTTTGCCATTAGTTCTTCGCACTCCTGGAGATGAACATGTGAGTTTTCCAAATCAGAACTTTCATGGCTTAGGAAGAACGTCCTTCAGCAGCCATCAAAGAAATGACTCAAATATTGAATTACCAACAAGATATCGAAACCAATTTTACGGTAATCTAATGAAAGAAGTCAATCTTAAAGGAAATCATAAAGTTGTTAATATTCAAAAGCTAATGCTGATGAATATGTGAAGATGGCTACTCCATATTCTAATCATATGGCAGGCTTCCGCTTAACGGAATCTAAATCAAACAATACTTAATTTGCATGCATAATTTTGGTTTGGTTCAGTTGACATGAAAGATGTTAGCAAATCGGAACATTTAGACACTGAATCTTAGTCATAATGAGATTTAGGGATCACTTAAGTTGGCAGGTCTAACAACAGGCCAGAGAATGTTAGCTGAGGATGGGAACTTCTGCCAAAGTGGAAGTTACTAATTGAATTTAAAAAACAACGGCTATGAGGCACAAATACAGGACCCTGACAGCAGATTATGCGAAAATTACTTATAGTTAAGCCATCAAAGAGTTCATTTATGCTCAAATGGGGAAAGAATATAGTTTATGAACCACTAACCAGTCTAATTTCATCCAGGAGCTTGTAGAAATCAGCATTATGAGGACCATGTTCATTGTGGCAAAGTTCATGTAGCATTGTGTCAAGAATCTGCTCATAAGGGAAGAAAGCCCACTCTCTTTCTGGCCTTCGCAGTCTAAGCTTAATCTCCGCACCTCCACCTATGTTCAGTCCCATGAGAGACGGATTGGACGGACTGCGATTTGTAGATTAGAAACCTGATAAGGAAGATGTTTTAAAAGCAACAAGTTTGGTGGAAGAACTGAAATAGAAGAAGCACTCATACCAAAATTCGGAAAGGACTTGAACTTTCCATTTGCGCTTGTGCATGATTGGTTGAACCTGTTTTGCCACATTGTTCAGAATTTCCCGAGCCTCATTTTCTCCTGCCATCTTGAGAGGCTTCACTTCCCATACCTTGTTAAGATCATTCAGGTCCATATGCATGGCTTCTATGTGGGATTTTGCTTGCTAAGCTCGTTATACTGTATGTACATAAAAACAGAGCATCAGAATCACAAAAATTCCCATCATCACAACATGATTCGTCAGAAATGATCCATTATCATAGCAAAATTCACCCAAGCATTCTGAATTTTCTAAAATGACTTGCTGGCTTTGTAACTGTTGCTGTTTGAAGTCATGATATGAGGGTTTAAATCAAGCATTTACCTTGAAAGTATCAATTTTACACGAGTTAGTTCAAAAATATCTTATGAGGCACAAAAATGCACACACAACCGTCAAGTAAACCAACTAAATTTCCAATTTCAAGTCCATTCCATCAGAGCAAATGAAATTGAATTCATGAGCATATCAATAGAAGAACCCAGAAGGCAAATATAATCCACATAACCCAACTCTTATCTGAAGATTGCTAAACAAATCCCAATTTTTATCCCAGTTTGCAACAGATGATACATGATCAAGCCAATTCAAATTGTCCACTGCCCACCTTTGGACTGTTGATTCTTCCTTCAAAAGCCAGAAAATAACATCAAGTACATAATTTTCTAGATTAATAAGTCATTTCCAGCGACGCCAGAGAATTTAACTTCTCTGGGTTTGATTAAGTGCGAAGACATGATCAGCAAGGACACCCAATTGCATTTTTCCACCATTTGAGGGATTCAATCAGTTCCTACTAAAACAGGAAAACAATCTTCATCCGATGAAATTGAAAAGCAAGTAGAATTCAATTCAAAAAATAAGCTAGAGACAGAGAGAACGAGAGAGGGAACCTGAACACGGGAGCCAAAGCAGAGGAAGTAGCAAATGAAATGAGCCGAAGACTAACAAGACGAAGCTTTGAGATTTTGATTGGGCAAGGCAGCCCCGTCTTCCTTTTCCTGGGAAATAAGCTTTTAATTATCTACGGTATTTAAAAAAAAAATCATTTATCATCTAGAAAAATCCTTTTGTTCTGGGGTGTGCGTACAGTCAAAGGGCCCCCCGGTTATGGACTTATGGACAAATTTGGTAGACCTTAAACTCTCGGTCCATCAATATCATTACTAATATATATGTTTAAAAAAATTATATGCTATATAATATAGTAGTATATTTTATAAACGTTCTATTTCTTCTTCTTTTTTTTATAAACTTTCATTTTATATTTTTATACTAGCAAAAGATGTTAAGCAATAATAATATAGCTTGTTTTTTTAATTCAAAAATGCACTATGGTAGCCTACTACTATTTTTGTTCTTTGCAGTTCTTCGTATTTTGAAGTTGATAGAGAATATTGTTGACATCATAGAATATTAGAATTACCTACCATTTAATAAAATTTGGTTAGGTGTATTTTATTTTATTTATTTTCCTATCAAACTTCAACTTTATAGTTGTAGTCTTTATATTTAAAACATTAAGAATATCAGTATCCAGACCCCGCGAAAGCGGGACCCACTTTGAGAGTTTGTTGTTGTTGTTGTTGTAAGAATATCAGTATGTGGATTGGATATATAAAGAGAATATCTATTATTTTTTAGGTCTATTTTAAAAGTGTTCACATATAACAATTAGGCCCCATTGTGTCCATGGACACGCCCAAGCCTAACATAGATCCGCCAAAGGCTCTCCACGCCTTACTTGGAGACCTTTAGGCCCTTTTGTTTTTTACTTCTTTTTTTCCCATATTAAATTCACATCTGTTTCGTTTAATTTTTTTAAAAAAAAATTCAATTTCATAATGAGTTTAGTTTAGTTTAGTTTAGTAAAAATAAATTTAATTCAATGAAAATATTTTAAGCTCTGTTTGGAAAAAAAATAAGTTCAATTTCGGTAAAAACAAGTTTAGTTTAGTTTGATAAGTTTAGTTCAACAAAATTGACAACAATACCTCTTAGTGTAAATTTCATTTTTGCAGGTGTCTGAGGAGATCCAAATGTAGATAATTTTATATTTATAAACATCTCTGTTCATAGAGTGATTAATTCCAAGAGACCCTATAAATTTAGCAAAATTAAGTTTGATTCAATTCAGGTAATTAAGTTCGGTGTGGGTAAATTTAATAACAAGTAAGTTGAAAAAAACATGCCACTGTAATGGTAATTGCTTGGATTGTTGTTATCGGAATTGAGAAAAACAGCTAAATTTGTATTTTCTAAACAAATAAATGATATTATTTATATCATGTCAGATTGGCGTATTGACAGTTATAGAAAAGTTGGTGCGACGTGTTTGCGATATGTAGCTATTTGTGTTTGTCACAAACTCCCAATACATTTTATTTTTTTTTGATAGTAAACTCCCAATACATTTGATTAGGTAACACAATTTAAGTCTAGTCTTGCTAATTTGATACTTGATTTGCTAAAATAAGAAGTAATATGGCCATATTACTTCTTACTTTAGCCAATCAAATATATCAAATCAGTAAAAATTCAATAGTTACATATTTAATTTTTTTCTGGCAAAGAAAGGTTAAATTTATGACTTTATTTGAATATATACTCAGGACATCTTAAAATAAATATTTTATAAATGTATTAGGACAAAAAAAACATATGATATAATGATGATTATCTATAATTAAACAAAAAATTACACAATGCCATAAAAACATACAACTAACTAACTATATATAATTAATCTCACTACCCGCAAATTAGATGAATTAGTTTTGGTAAAACAACTAAACTAGCAGTTGAACTAGTAGCTCAAATATTATTGGGGATTATCTTGGTGAGAGAAAGTATAGTAATAATAGGACAGTGGGATGAAAAAAGTTGAGACCCCTATCTCTATTTGTCCACCAGTAAGCACCGAGTTATTCCTTTCATAACTTCGGTAAATAAATCATTAATCAACTTTAAAAAGTATTTTATAGGTCAATATGTATGGTTTAAGAAAATTGATAGTGACATTTGTGTAATTCTATGGTGATATATGGATATTGGTTTGTATGGACTCTTTTCAACTCATAATTGTCAAGAAATAGGTTGTTAGTTGCAATTTTTGTTCGCATTTTAATCAATTTAAAAGGGTTTTCAGTCACAAATAATTTAATGTTTAGGAGTATTAATATCAATTATCCAATAATTAGAAATAGTGTTGACCGATTCTACCTTAAATATATGTATTCTTAATAATTTGTATTGAGAAAATAGTAATAAACTGCAAGTTAGAATTTGTGATAAAAAAATTGACTATTTTGTTAGTATAAATAATTATAAAAAATAGATCCGAAAATAGGATCAATAAATATTATTTCTGAGAGTTGGATTATTGACATCAAGGCCTCTTAAACATCAAATTATTGTGTTCAAAAATCCAATTTAAAATGGCGGACAAAACATAGCTATTTTGCTAGTCGTCAAGAATTATGGGAATGTTGGATTAAAAAAAAAAGGAAAAGAGTCGTGGAAATATTTTGCTAGAAGAATCGTTCGAGTGACTTTTCTCTGAAGGGGAAATCTGAAAAGGGTAGGGGGGAAAAAAAACTGGTCTGAGAGAGAGAGAGAGAGAGAGAGAGAGAGAAAGATGGAAGAAGCGCAAGAACAGGAAGAAGAGAGACAAGGACAAGGTGGAAGAGCCATGGTGATGTTGATTTGTGGGAGTTTGATTTACTACCACTGCGCCTTCCGCAACTCCTCCGTTCTCTCTCTCCTCTCCGATGTCTTCCTCGTCATCCTTTGCTCCCTCGCCATCCTCGGCCTCCTCTTCCGCCACTTCAACATCTCGTATGTCTCTCTCTATCTCTTCTTCTTTGATTGTTTACCCATTGATTTTGTGCTTGTTTGATTGATATCAGGGTTCTTCTGTAAACCCATAATCCAATCTCTTGCTCGTAATTGAACAATTGCACTTCTGTTGGTAGTTAATTAATTTTCGCCCTTCAATTCGCTGTTTTCATGTGCTTGCGCCGTTGTTTTTCTGGATTTTTCAGGATCATCATATTGTGTTTGAGATTTTGGGAAATGGGTTTCTTTGGTTCTTACGATTCTGCGTTTTTTTTTCCTTCCTTCTGGGGGTTCAAATACTGTTGGGGTATCTATCAATTGAGGGATGAATTCGACAATTGGGATGTAATGTAATTGATGGCATCATGTTAACCAACTTAACAACTGCATTCCTTACTGGAATTGAATTGGACAATTTGACTTCTGTTGATAGTTAATTAAGCCCAGCCTCCAATAGGCTGTTTTCGTGTGCTTGCATCGTTGTTTTTTCTGAATTTATGGGGCTGATCATACTATCTTTGTGATTGTTGGAAAGGGCATCTTAGCTTCTTAGTGTTATTATGGCTTCTCGCATTCAATACTGTTGAGGCTTTTATCAATTGAGTGATGGATTTGACAATTGGGTCTCAATTGGTGTGATGTAATGCAATGACACCATGATGTTTGCCAATTTAACAATTGCATTCCAAAAATAGGGTTACAGTAATGTCATGGGTATGAATGAGTATACTATAATGATAGCTTTAGATGGAGTTTTGGGGCATGCTTATGCAGTGGCGGAGCCACTAAGGGGCAAGGGGGGTCAATTGACCCCCTAGCTTTTTGGGGGAAAAAAAATTAAATGTGGGATATTCTGATGTAAACAAAAAATATATATATATTAATTAGTTTTTGAATATTTCATAAAGGAGTGCATAGCAAATTGATTGGCTGTCTATTACTCCATTTGAGAGGTCATGGGTTCAACTCTTTGTGATGCCTTTTGTGTAATTTTTTTTTGAATATTTTTAAAAGTCTATCGAATGACGATATCATGCTTTATTTTCAAAACATGAGATCTCATCGAAGACAACTTTTTTAAATGTATTAGCCCGTACTTCATTTTTAGAACTATTAAAGCTTATGTTATGTGTATTATTAATCTCCCTCCCCTTGCTTTGAATACTGGCTCTGCCGTTGTGCTTATGTTTCTTTTCTGAATAACAATGCAGGGTGCCGGTTGATCCATTAGAATGGCAGCTCTCACAGGACACTGCCAACAGGATTTTTGCAACCTTGGCTAATACCGTTGGGGCTGCCGAGTCCGTTCTGCGGGTTGCTGCTACTGGCCATGACAAGAGGCTTTTTTGCAGGGTATGCCCTTTTTCTAACAAATACTTGGCATCAATGCTCCTTCTTCATTGCTACTATATGCTTGTGTGATGTGTATTCTTATTGTCAAGTTCTTTCAACCCGCCTTTTACTGCTTAGATATCTTGTTATCAGCTATTATGCCTTTTGATTTATTGCTATGGATGGTTAGCTGCTGGAAAGATTATGCCTTTTATGTATGTTGTCATTCCATCCGTGATCTTAAACGTCAATATATATCTTATTATTTGCACTGTCAAATTCCCAGAATTGTAGTTTGGCCCAAACCTTGCTTGTTTTTGGTCTCTTCAACTTCAAGCTTGTATGCTGTAGCTTTTATTATTTTTTTTAATGATTATGTTTTTTTGAAGAGAATTTTATGTAAGCTGTCAAATTGGCTTTTATTTGATAAAATACAGTGCTTGCTGATACAGTGTCTGAGTTGGTTTTGTTACACCTAAACTAAGGTGTGCTAATGTGCTGGACTGATGTTCTATCTTGCTCTTGTGGTTCTGTCAGGTGGTTGTCAGTCTGTATGCACTGTCAGTTCTGGGTAGAATGGTCTCTGGAGCTACAGTTGCTTATGCTGGTATGTATTTCTCGTTTGGTTTTGTGGATCTAATTGTTCTTAATTTTCAAAGAATGTGAGAGGCTTGAAGTGCAAGTGCTTAGAGGTAGCTTATGTTTAGGTAGACATTGAATTTGCTACTGTGCTTATTGAATTAGCAAGCTTTCATTGTAATGTTGCCATCTTGCCATGGCTATTTAATATGTTCATCAATTATCTCTATATCCCATGAAGGATAAATGGGGAATTTGGTGAGAAGCTGTGCTGTTGGCAATCATGTCTCTATTCCTCAGCTGTAGGGCTGCTTTTGATTTAGGTTTTTATCATTGCATTCTAGATGCCCTTAGTAGAAAGCTCAGTGTTAGTGTTCTATGAAGTTACATTGTGATAGATATCTTGAGTTGGATGTTGCTATTTGATATTGTAAGTGTGAGTTTGACATGACTCTGCACAGGAATGTTTGAAGTATGGGTTTTATATTATGGGTGTTTGGCAACATAGCTGTTTGGGGGGAAAAAAGAGCTGCCTGGGGAGACTTTAGCTTGTTTGACTGAGTTAAACAGTTAAAGAGGTGTTTGGTAAACTATTTGAATTTCAAACCGCTATTTCCATTAGGCCTTTTCAGAATAGCTGCTTGTGAAAATTAGTATATTGCCTAAAAGTTTAATAAACTTACACGCATGTCATTAATAAACTATATTTCTAGTTTCCTACCTTATCTCAATCTTAGACGACTTTCACCTCCAATCCCTTCTACTCGACCTCTCAACCTTCATCTCCACCCTTCCTATGGCCATTAACAAACCCTATGCCTGATTTTTTTTGGGTTGATGAAGATCAAATCATTTGAAATCCATACATATTTCAATTTATAACAAAAATTTAGATATATGTTCATATCAATTTCAATTCATAAAAAAAAAAGAATCTCTAAAAAGAACAAAATAAGGTTATAAGATGTAGATATTATATCAGTAAGTAAACGTTGAAAACAAAAGAAAATAAATAATGAACACAAATTATTTGAAATTAATAAAAAATAAAGTTTCAAGGATTAAGTTAATTTGTACGTATGACATGAATTTAAAAATTTTAAAACAAAATAAGATGATCAATAAATGAAAGTTTATTCAATTGAAAAATATTTTAAAGAAATGGCATCAATGGAATTTTACCAAATATGTTTTCTAGAAACAGTTAATTTTACCAAATGCTTTTTCTAGAATCAATTACTTCAAACAACTAATGTAATTTGGTTTTAACCCTATTGTTCTCATTGTGCCCTTCTTACTATCCCCTTCTTCCTATGAACTTCACTTTTCTATAATCGCTGCTTATGGTGTAGGTTGTCTGACTGAGCTAACATCATATCGGAACTGTCAGCAACAGCCATACTCTATGCTATGCTATTTTTCTATGTTATACAAATGCAAAAGAAAACCAATCTTAAACATTTGAAACATTATGCCTTAAATGGCTGACCCATGTTCTTATTTGGATGTAGGGCTGTGCTTATTTTGCCTCTACATGTTTCCTGAGAGCTCATTACCAATCATTGGACGACTGTCTCGGTTCCTGGGGAGAAGAGATCGTGGTCTACAGAGGCAGGATAGTATTTAGTCCCTTAGGCGTGCGCATTGGCTTACTTGTATATGAAGAACGCTCAATATAAGTACAAAAAAATGGAGAGTTGTTCATTTGTAACTGTAAACCCGTCGTTCTTTTCTTGGATAATGATAGTCGGAAAAAACGATTTAGCTCTTCGGACACAATGTGTACAGGTCCCCCCCTCGACCCCCCCCCCCCCTCCACCCCGTGTTGTGACCTAACTGTGAAGAAGTATGAGATGCAGCGATCAATATTTGATTAGGTAGCAACATCTAATGCCTATTTGTTTTCAATATTTTGGAGGAGCGGTTAGCTAAGTGGAGTAGGCTGGACTCTGGAGCAAATTGAGAGTATTTCTGAAAGGGACTAGAGCAATTTGAAGTGTGTTGAGTTGAATCAAATTAAAGCGGGTTAAAACATATTAGGATTGGTGGTAAGTTCAATATGTTGAAAATAAACAAACCTCATGTCCAAAACTAGGTATACAAAGTATATGCGATACGTGACATTGTAATTAAGGCTTTTAAGAACAAGTTTAGTTAAAGGGTGATTAGTAAGACAAGTGTTGACTATATTTTATTGTGTTGAATGTTGAAGAATGGACTCTCAGGAGCCAAATCTTGTATGCTAATTATTGTGCCAATGTTTTTTAATTGGTCTCTAGGGGTAAAAATTATTTTTTCTGACTGAGAAAATAAACAGTTACTACAGTTCATAAAATATATTTTGCCGAAGAGTAAGAGATAGCAATCTCAAAACACAAAAAATAACGCAGGGGTTGCCTCGTTGGCCTACTGAACAGGGTCGATGGCTGCTGAAACGTGGTAGGGGGAATACGCAACTGGGCAATTCGAGAAAGGAAGCGCCACCTAGGACCGGCCGTAGTCCTCCTGCGGCGCCACCGCCGCCACCGTGAAATCTTCCGGCGACGTCACAGTCCGCCTCTCTCATCGCTTCCATGAATTTACAATGGCTGTCGGCATCTTCCACTGCCTCCGGTCTAGCCAGTTGCCACTCCGACTGCGGCGGTTGTTGAGGCACTATTCCCGGATATCGCCTCCCCGACCCGCCGAGCCCGAAAAGGTCATCCGGGTCGTCAACAATATAGCGCGTCTGGGCAGCCCGAAGGAGGGGCCGAAGCCCCGCCAACTTCTGTCCCTGCCACTTTTCCCTTCTCACCCCCTGCCCGCCAGGTGTTTGACGAAATGCCCCAATGAGAAGCGGTCCACCCGCGTCACTGCCATCAGTTGGGTCAAGTACTACTTTGATGAAGTCCATGACGCTTTTATTCAATCCCATTTCAATAAAGGCCTTGTAAGTGCAACTGCTTCAAAGCTGATTTCTTACTTATAGATCATATATGAACTATGCTCGGGTTCAGTAATGTTGGTTTGGCTGCTGTGGTCTTGCATTTTGTGATTTTTAGTGAGAAGCATAGTGATGTTGGGTGGCGTTGGTATAATGATACTATTTATGGGGCGTTTAAGGTTCAAAGTTTTGTTCTTGCCTGCTGTCTTAACATGCAAGTACTTGAACTTCCTTTGGTTGCCTGTTCTTGTGATGAGTATTTGGAAAAATCTGTTTTTAGTTGAGCCAATAAACTGCCTGCCCATTTGCTAGCATTAGGAGGAGGATTCATTGTATTCATCTTTCCTTATATGTTGACTATAGGTCAAAATGGAGCACTCTGGTACAGTTAACTCATCTATCATCAAGAGCCAAGAAAACAAATCCATGAGAAGGGTAATTGCACCTAAATGTTTTGAAATTCCCATGTATGCCCTTTTAGTATCCACTGCTGGTATTCACTCCCATCCAGGTACTGTCTCTACATTTCAACAGCTAACCTACAGGTTATGCACAATGAAGTCATGAAGGCTGGCACGAGGATCTACGTACCCGTGTCAATAGTAGAAAGTCGGATTTCCAAGAGATTTGACCCCATTCCAAGTGGAACTTTATATCCAAATGCTGATGAAATAGCTTACTTGCAGAGGCTTGTTATGTACAAGGCATGTCTCCAGTTCTTATAATACTTGGTTCACGGTCTAGAGTTGGTTGTTGATACTTGTATGTGGTTCACGTGCATCGATTGAGTTCAAGTAGGTTGGTTTAGTGCTGTATGAGCCATGTTCGTCTCTGTTTTCTCTGTTCGTTGGTATGCTGCCGTGGTTAAATTATCTGATTTTTTTCGCTGTGTCTCTCTGATATTTCAGGATTCTGCTATCATTTTGCTTAATAAGCCTCCCAAATTACCTGTGAAGGTGAGAACATAAGCGAGCTTCTCTCTAATGGATTAGCGACAGGATTAGAATGTAGTCTAGTTCATGTGTATTCTAATCAGATTATGTGAAACTCTTGACAGGGGAACCTGCCAGTTCATAACAGTATGGATGCTTTAGCTGCTGCTGCATTATCCTATGATTTTGAGGAAGGCCCTCAATTGGTAAGCTTTGTCAGAGTTGCTTGTCGTAGGCTTCTCTTGCAGTGTTTGAGAACATCGTGCTTGTATTTTGTAATTCACAGTTGAGAATGAATTTCTATGTCATGCTTACCTCACTAGCTCTCAAATTTATTATAGTTGGATTTGCTGTTTGGAATTATAATTTATATGTCAAAGGCTCCAAAGTAGCCTAAAAAAATTCAAGGGGTTCTGATGGAGGTTCATCAAGCCAGCCCAATTTGGAGGTCCAAATCAGTCAAGGTAGTCCAAATTTGCCAGCCAAAGTCCAAGAGATGACCCACATTCTGTTAGGGTCACAAACAGAAGGTCCTGGGTTCGAATCTGTGTACAAGCCGGGTCTTGTGTTCAAGATTACTTAGGTCTCCATGAGGTTTAAGTCCATTATTTTTGCATATTTTGGTTCCCAATGAAGTCAGCTATCAAGGCTAGCAAAGGAATTCAAGTTAAGTCAAGTTCAAAGTGAAGAATCAAAGCCGCTTTGTAAACCGCGCCTGATTAGCACCTAATCTGCCCGGTTTGCTTTGCTGGACATTTTGGGCAACTAAATACTGATTTAACCCTGATTTCTTAACAGGGGTTTTTGTTAACATCTTGAGGTTTCTCCCCAAGCAAGGAAATCTACCTTAAATCAGTTTAAAGCAAGGAAAAGGAGCTGCACAAAAACTGATGAAATAGCCAGTTGGTTCTCAAGTTGGTTACTCCTACTTTTTAGGCATATCAAACAACCTTGCTTCATTATTGGTAGTTAAAGGTGGTGAGAAACATCATCATAACCACTTTTGGGCCTAGTAAAGTGTTTAGTCACTAGAAAGCAAGGAAAGAAAGGCAACATGTATCCGGTTGGCCACCCGCAAAGGGGATTGTCTTCAGCAGCCTTTTTCTCTCTACTCCATGTGCAAGCACCCCTCTTAAGCTAATTGAAATGCTTAGGGATGAGTTTAGTCATTAACATTTTGCTTAGCTAGACTCATTGATTGTAATTAGCTTAGTTAAGCATGCTTTGTGCTTATGTTTCATTTAAGCTAGTTTTAAGCTTAGTTAGAGGTTTCCTAAGCATGAAGAAACCTCTAACCCTTCCTATGCAGCAAGGGGACGTTTGTATAAGGCTAGCAAGGAACTCACTTTGTACACAACTTTTGAATATTGAATGAAAGAGTAGAGCATTTGCTCCTTTGACAAACCAAAACACTTCACTTGCTTATCCTAACTTAGGCCGAGTTAGATGGTGATCAAGTAAGTCTTAATCATTGCTTAGGTGGCGTTTCCGTATCCTAAACAAGGTTAAGGGCCCCAAGCTTGTTCTTGGTGGGATTTTTGTATCCAAGAATCAACTTAGTTTCTATCCCTTTTATCCAGATTCATCTTAACTCAAGCTTAAGATCAATTTGATCGTAGTTAACTTGCATTCTCCTTTGAGTGTGAGTTGAGTTTGTGCGTGCATCCATCAGGGTCAGATGCTGGCTTAGCCATAGCAGTTAGGTTATTGCTTACAGGGATCCTAGGCAAGCCTAGTTTTATGAATAATGCCTTGGAGAGGGCTGAGACACAGGCGATGCATATGGCGAAAGGTTCGTGGCATTGTAGTCCACTGGAGTAAAACACCATGCTTCATCGCTTGTGTTGGGGATAATGATGTAAATTGGGGAAGAGCATTCTATATATCTAAATGTTGATGTAAATTGGGGAAAAAGAACATCCGATGTATCTCCAACCAGACTCCTAAAATTAATTGATTTGTATGATTCGGCAACGCTGATTCATGTCTTGCTTCAAACTTCAAATGGTCTAGGAGGTCCCTATCAAAGTTTGCAGATTGTGACTCCTTGATTCATAGCTCGTGACAATGCCATGCAACGTAAATTTTGTCTATCAGGCTTTTAAAGCTCATATCTATGAAATTCAATGTTAAAGTTAGCGACTTCTATGGATACACCTGTATCTCAAGCCTGAGACGAGGGATTCGGAGCCCTGAATGATCGTCCTTTCATTATCATTGTTGTTTTAATATACAGGGCACCATGAAAATCTGATATTTTGGGATCAGCCTTATTTGTTAATTAGTCGATACTTTCTAAGACCCTTTCTTAGTCGCTCCTTGATTGGTGGTCTTGGCAAAATTAACTGTATTGATTCGCTGAAGCGATCCGGAATCACATTTACCCCATTTTGACACAAATCTGAATTGACTGAACCGGGCCTGAAATTACATTGATCCAAACATCACCGGAGTTGAAATGATCCCACTTTGAACCTGAACTGAGCTACCTATTTCCAAGTCTAAATGTGTGGTTGCGGTGGGTAGTTTAGAAAAGCTAGCCCTGTCCAAGAGCTAACCTAAATGACTGAAAACTGCAGCCAACCTGGGACTCAAAATAGGGCAACCTGAGTTGACCTGAACACGTGTTTAAGCTATCCCTATCCATAATTCAATCTAGTCAAAGATACATTACTAGAGATTAGCTTGACTTGAAAGACCCAATTGCCATATCCGAAGCTTTAGAAGGTTCAAACCTGAAAATGTGGTCTGAAACCTTTTCGTTTGGCGGCATCTTTTATCTGTTGCTAATTTTCCCAATTTCTTTTTGTGCAATGTTACTTAATGTTAACGCATAAGGTAAGGTGATAGGAGCATTAAAAATAACCTAATTCTTAGTTAACAGAGTGAGTCTTCACTTTTAAAAAAAAAATCCAGCTTACACTTTGGATGTTTTCTTTCACAACCTTACTGATAGTTGGCTTTTTGGATGGGTGTCATGGCACTTCTTGTATTCCTTTTCTCCCCTCGTGTTTGCACCATGGAAAATTTGTTGTATCCTCTGGTTCATGAATTCTCATTGGTCGGTTGTTCCGTATGTGAATGTTCAGGTGCATCGTCTCGACAGAGAGTGCAGTGGCATCCTTCTGATGGGGAGGACAAAAGAAAGTTCTTCATATCTTCAACAACTATTTACAAATGTCAATATAGCTAAAACATCGTGTTCGGTATTGATGCTCATCCATTTGATACTATTTTGTAATGATCATCATATCTTTATGGATTCATTATTGTAAGTAAAGTTGCAATTTTAGCTATGCATGTGACTCGGACCATTTCTGGCTGATGCAGGCCTGGAATAATGCATGTGATGCTACATTCATGAGATATTGGGCACTGGTAATTGGCTCACCTAGAGAAAAAGAGGGCATAATTTCTGCCCCTCTTACAAAGGTGCTTACTCTCTCTCTCTCTGTCTCTCTCGCTTTGTGCTTTTGGTGCCTTTCTATTTTCATATTTGACTTGTGTGTCATTTTTTGGTCCTAGGTGCTTCTTGATGATGGAAAAACTGAGAGGGTCATGTTGGCTCATCAATCTGGTTTAGAGACTTGCCAAGAAGCTATTACTGAGTACCGGGTACTCGGTCCTATGATCAATGGGTGTTCATGGCTCGAGTTGCGTCCATATACGAGCAGGAAACATCAGGTACATTTTGTACTCTGCCTTCACATATGCTACCCTCTGTGACTTGTGGACATGGCAAGGAGTCATGATGCATGTCGGAAATGTGACATTTGAAAATGACAGCTATACAATGCTGCTTCCCTATCCTCACCATTCCTGCGTCCATGATGTACATGCTAGTCTTTGTTTGGCACTCCACTTCATATAAGACTATAAGAGCAGCATTCTCATATAGTTAAGTTGGAAATGGCAAGGAGCTATGTCACATACTCAACATGAATGACTCGTTTAAATAGCTACTAAATATCACTGCTTCCCCATGTCCTTGTCATGCCTGTGTCCACCAGTTGTGTGCTAGCTGTTTTGTCTTTGGGGGCTCAACTCACGCATAGAGCAATACTCTCAATACTTAAGTTGTACAGAAGATTTTGTGGGAGACTCTTGGTGCAAATGCTCTACATTTAGGGTAGTCGTTTCTGTCCGCCATTTTCTTGGTGAAAAAGGCACAAATTTGCTATCTTTTGCCAAGGAGGAGTTTCAAGTTCCCAAAATTTGGTGGTCTCCATTCCCAAATCATGCCAACAAAATTTATTTTCTATAGAACTTTAAGACATGACACCATTTGGAGATTCGGTTTTACATTCAAATTTGAAGCATTAAATCATCTGCTGGCAGCCTTCCAAAGCTGAAACTGATGAATGTCTTACCATGCTATCCTTTTACTTACTGTAGCTTCGAGTCCACTGTGCTGAAGCTCTTGGTACACCTATTGTGGGAGACTACAAATATGGCTGGTTTGTGCATCGAAAATGGAAGCAGACACCCCAAGTGAACATTGAGCCTGCAAGTGGGGAGCCGTACAAATTGAGGCGGCCTGATGGTCTAGATGTTCAAAAGGGAAGCGTGTTATCTAAAGTTCCATTGTTACACCTCCATTGTCGAGAGCTTGTTCTCCCTAACATTGCAAAATTCCTTAGGGTTTTGCAGTCAAAGTCGGATGATTATAAACCCCATCTGAGTTCCAAGCCAGATGTCCTCCGGTTTGTTGCATCGATGCCTTCCCATATGAAGATTAGTTGGAATCTCATGTCCTCCTACTTGGTCTGATCTTAATTTGTTGTCCTTATTCTGATGCTTTTGTTTCAATGTATTTAAGCATAATTCCATACTTTTCCAAACTAGATAATAGATAATAGCCTTGTAATCCTGCCAGTGTTTTAAACTGGGAAGAGTTGTTGGCATAATCTGTCTCTTGATAAATGCAAATGACTCGTTGAATAAGAAGCCTAAAATAGTACTGCTACTGCTGCTTATTGGAGATAGGATATTACGTGTACATCTTGAACATTGAAAACATGACTGAAGAGAGGTTATACTTACACCAATTAAAATCGCACTAAAAGCATGAAATTTATACAATTTTTATTTGTGTATTAACAGTGGGTGATGACTAAACGTAGACAAATATTAAAAATTAACCAGATCAATCTAGATAAATATGGGAAAAAATGAAAGCCATGCAAATATACAATCTATAAGATTCAAAAAAGTTTAGATAGCTCTAAAAGATATGAATATATTTAAAATTTGAATACGGATTTTAAATAAGTTGAAGAGAATAACACAATGAATTCTAAAACAGACAATAGCACTGGCAGCAACCAAGAGGTGATTTATTGTTGTGGGTCATTAGAATAACGATGCCCGTTAATCATGATTAGAGTTATTGGCTTTGAAATGTGAACTCGAAAGGTTGGTTGCTGGATGGGTGGCTACTCCCACTAGGAATCTATCACCAACCCCCTCCAGCCTGGGCTGTCTTTTGGATTCGGTTCAATGGTCCTCCTATCATCCATTTTATGGTGTAACAAGGTTTTGTAGCTATAATAGCTGCCCTATGTGAAGTTGTGAACCCCAAGTAGAGGCATTTTTAGGCTTAATAAATGAGTCATTCAATTCGAATTTGTATTGAATTTCGGGTTAATTTATATTTGTATTAATAGAATTTTTTATCCATTACAAAGTTCAGGTGGGGTTCATTGTGATTTAATTTCAAGTTAACTTGGGATCTTTTATTCATTGATTTAATAAATTTGCCTTATGAATAGAAAATGTTAGATCAAACCCTCACTTTTATAAACAAATAAAGAAAGAAAATCTTACACCTTTTGAATTAGTAACGAGTGGATAGAAATTAAAATATCGCGAGAGGTGCTGTCTGAAAAAAGGCTAAATTGAAAAATAAAAAACAATGAGTTATATTGAATGATCTGAAGATAAATTTAAACCGTCTTTTTCCTTAGTAAAAGCTATGAATTTGCCCTTAATTGATATACATATACACCTTTCAATTAACAACACTGAGTCATGTCATATTTGGTTTTAGTTCATAATTACAATTATTAGAAATTTTAAAAAGGTTATATATCTCGCTTGAAATAGAATCGTGGAGTTCTAATGTGTGGGAAACTAGAGATTTTGTTTGTTTTTGAGGATTAAGGGAATTTATGATTTTCTAATTATACATGTGCATGCTTGCTTGTTTTCTACAATAAGTGATGGTTTGCCTAATATAATCTATGTAACAGTAGTTTTTTTTAAAAAAAAAATTATGAGATCATGTGTCATTAATCCACATATTAAAGAAAAAGGAGGAACCTTCTTCCCCATGCCTTTGCTACATAATGAAGCTAATTAATTATTGGTTTAACATGTTTTTAACTAACACTAATAACTATAGTACTAATTTGGTGTACGAATTAATCAATGAGTATCAGTCACATTTTTGAAAAAAAAAAAGAAATATTAAACAACCCCCCCCCCCCCCCAAATAACAAAAAAAAAGAAAAAGAAAGTTACTGCATAGTGACAAACACTGTTGCTTCAGTTGCCTAGTGGCCTTCAATTGGCCAACTTAAAAAGTAATTAGTAACCTATTAGTTGATGCAAAAGTTTTTTTTTTTTGGTTTTTTTTTTTGGTGAGGGAGAGTGTAGACAAGACTTATATTATACTCATAAGAGTCTATATATTAAATATTGTCTATATGAGAAATACACATTGTAAAATACATATATATGACAGGTGAGAGTACACATTCGTAGGTGTATGGTATACATTACCGAATATGGAGAGAGCATAGAAAAGCCCCATGTTGTGAAAATAGCTTACGTTAAACATATTAATGGCTTCAAGAGGCCGGATCATAGGTATGATTATTGAGTTTCTGTAATTTCAGTAAGATATTAACTCGATGATTAGAAATAATATGTGTTGTTTCTTTAGATAATTAACTCGAGTTTGAATATTTGATTACCAGTCTTATCTTTAAATGCGCAATTTTATTGATAAGTAGCTTTTCCTTTTTTGAGAAATCATTTTTGAACTCTTTCATGTGATACTTCGTTTCTTCAACATCAATTGGATGTACATAGATTATACTGTGATCGCCTTTTGTACCAACTTTTTATGAAAAAAATAAATCAGCGTCAGCATTAATCAATTTGAGTAGGTTACATGATTCCTCTATTTAACATAAGTTGAGGGCAAGTATTGCATCGTGGACATCTGTTTTGTTTGTGAATGTTCTAGTTTAGTAGTAGATTTAAGCCATTTTTAGAAGCTGTCTTGTTACTCTTATTTTTGTATTTTGGACTTTACCTAACTAATGATCGATAAAAAAGGGTGCGTGATTCCTCTGCCCTTCCTTTTCGTCTAATTTTGCAAATAAATTGGTCAAATTATTCCCCAACACTCAATGATTAATGCGTCATCAACGGCTAACACGGATTCGTACCAACACAAAATGATGAAAAATAAAATTGAGAGTAATAATAGGGCTCCATCACACTACCAAATCACACAAACAATAAAATAATAATGAGTACAGGCAACTCACCTTAACATTCCACAGTATCACCAATCAATTTAAATTTAAGAAATATTGGACGATAATATACTGTATTTTAGGGGTATTAGATAATAATATTTTAAATTTTGGATTTGGAAGCCCGTGCATCACACTATGAGCATATTTATTGTGTTTATGCCAATAATGATTTTGAAGTTATTTTTAGTTGGTGATGTAAGTGCATATTCAACATATATCATTGCATACATTTGAAAATTCTTGAATTTTTTAGACATATGTAATTGCAAATCGTCGTGAAATTGTTGCATTACATTAATAAAAATGCATCCAAACTCTGTCTTGGTATATAAGCGTTAAATAGGTCAATCATATGGTGGATCAACTTCTAAGTTTAAAATTTAAAGTATTATTATGCAATGTCCCTAAAGTACAGTATATCATTATCCAATATCCCTAAATTTAAATAATGAAATTGTTGTTTAATTTTCACATTATGGTCTTTGTGCAGCACCGTTTGGGGGATTCTCACATGGAATTTAATTTCTTTTCCAATTTTCCAAAGCCATTTTCCCCTCATCTTCAGAACAATACTTCCAAATTCTTATGTTCCTGGAAGCAGATATACTACATGGCCAAATTGAATGCAAAACCAAACTAGACCTAATTGATCTGACGATGGCTAGTACCATATAAATCTAAAATTAACCTAGCTTTTAATATTCAATGATCAACACGATCCAAATTCAACCTAATTATATTATGAAATTTTACAAAATTAACCCATATTTAAATTTTAAATTTAAACTAGACTCAAGTGATCCAGATTTCACTCAATTTTCTTTGGTTAATCAGTTACTAATAAGCAAAAATGTAGGAATCGGCAATTAGGGTCTGTTCTTTTCGTGGGAAAATTTCAAAATACCAACATCAATTCACTTCAACCCACTCTCACTATTTTAACCAAGTTTACTTAATTTATCATATAAAAAAATTCAACCTACTTCAACCCATCTCAACCTATTTCAATCCACTTCACTCTTTTATTCACCCTAAATTTCCCACAAAAAAAACATGCCCTTATTATACAAAAAAAATTTAGCTAAAATAAGAACATCAATTTGAATTCAATTATTTACGAATAGAAAAAATATATAATGAGAGAGAAAAATACACCTCTTATTAAACTTATACTAATTTAACTCCAATAAAATAAACTATTCGAGACACACAAAAAAAAAAAAAAAGAATAGAACGCCTTGTGTATTGTAATACTCCTACTATATCATATAGACACATGTACAAAGCACAGGGGGTGGCGCAAACCAATACCTAGGGAAAGCGGACTTTCAATAATATGCTACTGTTTGTGGACGACTAGAAAAACCAGTCATCGAAAATAGTGAAGCTTTTCATAGGCTACTTTATTTTTTAACTGTTGGCAATTTTATATTGCTTATTAACCTTTTTTTTTTATTACGAGTAAAAAGAGGCAATTTACCGTGCATTACGGTGGGCTCATACATGTGTTTGTTTTGGTGGATCAACCATGATTGTAATTAAACACTAATTGCAAAAAATCCATCCATCTGTCTACGAAAAGATCTCGGGGTCAAGGGGACAACGTAGATTCTAGAAGCTACAAGAATTGTCTTATTCTGGAAGAGTTCCACAAATTATGCATTACTTTGATCAAATAGTTAAAATGAGAAGGTTTTCAGGATAATCATATTCATGATTGTATGTATGACGATTAGTTATCGATATAAATAATATATATATATATATATAGGGTTGCAGAAGGTACACCTAGCGTTTTGAAATATTGGGTCCCTCACGAGTAAGTCGATAGAATTAGTTAAGTCTCTGTGTAGGCGTAAGATTAGTATAGCGTGTGTCCATGAGACGAAGTGGGTTGGAGCGAAAGCTAGAGAGATTCATGGGTACAAGCTTTGGTACTCGGGGTCATCCAAGGTGAAGAATGGGGTTGGCATCCTGGTTGTGAAGGACTTGGCGGACCAGGTGGTCAAAGTGAGACGTAAGAGCGACCGGATTATGGCCATTAAGGTTTTGGTGGGTTCAGTTTTCGTGAACATAGTGAGCATGTATGCGCCGCAGGTAGGCCTGCCGGAGGAAACTAAGAAGCTCTTCTGGGAGGACCTAGATGAGGTCATTCAGGAGGTACCTCACACCGATAAACTGTACATAGGAGAAGACTTTAATGGCCATATCGGAGTGGAGGTAGCGGGATATGATGGAGTCCACGGGGGCTTCGGTGTCGGAGAGAGAAATGCGGGAGGGGTCTCTGTGCTGGACTTTGCGGTGACCTTTGACTTGTTGGTGGCCAACTCCTTCTTCAAGAAGAAGGAGGACCACCTAGTGACCTTTAAGAGCAGCTCTTGCAAGACCCAAATTGACTACTTCTTAACGAGGAAGGAAAATCGGATATCGTGTAAAGACTGCAAAGTGATTCCTAACGAGTTGCTGGGAACCCAACACAAGTTGCTGATTTTAGATGCAGAGTTCAGGTATCCTAAGAGGTCGACGAGGAGAGCCGGAGAATCCATAATAAAGTGGTGGACCCTCTTAAAAGAGAAGGCGGGGTTAATAGCAGAAAGAATAGCCGATGAAAGAGCTTGGAGGAGGGCAGAAGACGCTGATGCAATGTGGGATGCTATGGCGGATTGCATCCGAAGGTCGGCTAAGGAAACCTTAGGTCTTTCTAGGGCAGGCAGCAACCGGATGGAGGACGCCTGGTGGTGGAAGGAAGAGGTAAAGGAGAAGGTCAAGGCAAAAAAAGAGGCTTACGCGGAGTTCATGAGCAGCAGTGCGGAGGACGAAAGGGAGCAAAAGAAGACTGGATATAAGGCGGCCAAGAAGGTAGTCAAAAGGGCGGTGGCAATAGCAAAGAGTCAGACATTTGATAGAGTGTACAATAGATTGGGGACGAAGGAAGGGGAGAAGGAGGTTTTTAAACTGGCTAGGGCGAGGGAAAGAAAAACTAGGGATTTGGGAGTAGTAAGGTGTATCAAGGACGAATAGGGTAAGGTGTTGATTGAGGATGTTGAAATTAAGGAGAGATGACAAAGTTTCTTTACTAAACTCCTCAATGGGGAAGGGGGGGAGGCGACTGTAGTAGGGGCGGAGAGTGTAGCGATCAGCGTGCAGTCGACTGGATAACAAAGGAGGAGATTAGGGAGGCCTTGAAGAAGATGGCGAATGGGAAGACAGTGGGTCCGGATTAGATACTAGCAGAAGTTTGGAAGTTTATGGGGGAATTGGGTCTAGAGTGGCTCACAGAGCTTTTCAATGTTATTTTCAGGACCGCCAAGATGCTCAGAGAGTGGAGGGTCAGTACAGTAATCCTACTGTACAAAAACAAAAGGGATATCCAGAATTGTAATAACTTCAGGGGCATCAAGCTGCCCAGTCACACTATGAATTTGTGGGAGATGGTGATTGAGAGAAGGCTGTGAGAGGAAGTAGAGATTTCAGAGAACCAATTTGGTTTCATGCCAGGCAGGTCGGCCACTGAGGCGATCTACCTCCTCAAAGGGCTCATGGGCTTGTTCAGGGACAGAAAGGTGGATCTCCATATGGTGGTCATTGACCTGGAGAAAGCATATGATAGAGTTTCAAGGGAGGTTTTGTGGAGGTGTTTGGAAGAGAAAAGGGTGTCGTCCGCGTACATCCGTGTAATCAAAGATATGTACGAGGGAGGGTGGACGAGTTTTCGGACTCCGGGAGGGGTCTCCAATGACTTTGCTGTTAGTTTGGGCCTGTATCAGGGTTTCGCCTTAAACCCGTTTCTTTTCACATTATTTTTGGATGAACTCACTAGAGGAATCCAGGACGAGGTACCTTGGTGCATGATTTTTGCCGATGACATCGTTCTTATCAATGTGACCAGGCAGAGGGTGAACGACAGGTTGGAGAGTTGGAGGCATACGCTGGAGGGTAGGGGCTTTCGGTTGAGTAGATCGAAAACGGAATACCTCTACTGTTGTTTCAGCGGAAGGATAGAAGAGGGGGGAGAAATAGTACTGGATGTGAGGGTAATACCGAAGGTCGCTAAATTTAAGTATCTGGGCTCGATCATCCAGCACAATAGGGACATTGATGAGGATATTAGCCAGCGGATTAGAGTGGGCTGACAAAAGTGGAAGTCAACGTCAGGGGTGTTGTGTGACAAGAGAGTGCCCATGGGATTGAAAGGCGAAGTCTATCGGATGGTAGTTAGACCTGCTGTTCTCTATGGATCGGAGTGTTGGCCTCTTAAAAAGACGCAGATCCAAAGGTTGATGGTAGTTGAGATGAAAATGGTCAGGTGGATGTGTGATTTTACGAGATTAGAAAGAATTAGGAATGGAGTAATCAGGGGGTTAGCTGAAGTGGCCCCCATAGCGGAGAAAATGAGGAAATCGAGGCTCAGATGGTTTGGTCACGTGAAGAGAAGAAGTGTAGCTGCCCCAGTGAGAAGGTGTGAGATGATCAACCCCCCCGGTGGTAAGATAAGGAGGGGTAGACCGAAGAAGAGCCTAGAAGAAGTGGTTAAAGAGGACCTGAGAGTTGGTGGACCGACGGAGGACATGACTTAGGATAGAAGGTTGTGGCGGGACAGGATTAAGGTCTCTGAATGTAGGGGACCGACTCCGTAGGTAGCAGTAGCTTAGGCGGTGTAGGGCGGGTATGTCTGCAGGTCTGCTTGTCTGGGATGTGCTTGTCTACTTATCTGCAGGTCGTGCTTTTCTGGGATGTGACGACATCAAGCATCCCTAATTTGTTAAGGTATGTCTCTGCTCACTCTTTATTTGCTTTCCGGAACCTTTTCTCTTCCTCTTTCTCTTACTTTAAATGATTTTGCAATTGTTTTCTCTATAATTTTTTTTCACAAAACTGTTTTGGGGATCTTATGGAATCAACCTCTCCATAGGTAGGAATACCGGTAGAGGTAAGGTTGCCTACAGCTGAATCTCCCCAGACACTGCTAAAGCGGGACCCACACTGGGAGTTTGTTGTTGTTGTTGTATATATATATATATATATTCAACAATATTACTTTGTCCTTTTTTTTCTGGACTGGTTGATTTGTTGGGTCTTATCTGAGATAGGGATCCAATAGATGGCATATATTTACCATGGTAAAAAAAAAGTCATTCTTTGAATGAAGTGCTAATTAAAAGTTTGGGATACATTCTTTGTGCCATTTAATTTTAGGACATTAAGATAATGAAAAAGAAAGTCCGAGATCGAAAATGTAAAAAAGAGAAAGGGAAAGAAAATTACAGAATTTGCATATAATTACCTCTTCAGTTGCCATTGTGCAATGTGCATACAGCCATACACTCAAAATGCAGGAAAATGCAGGAGGAGGGCAAGTGTTGGGAAGATCACAAATTTTTGTGTGAGATGGTCTCATGCATATTTATTGTGAGATCCCATGTGGCAATGTTTTTTTTATTTTTAATTTGAGGTGGTAGTTAATGAACATATAATATGTCTTATGATAAGTAATCATGAGATTTTCTTATACAAGATCTAGTCATAATTATAAAAAAAAATAAAAAAATACTGAATTAATTAATGAGCCCTTTAAATTATGATTTTCTATAGGTTGGCCCTCGAGGCAGTTGCTGCATTCAGCAACTGAAATTAAACTAATAAACAAACCTCTTGTACCCTTTTCCACGCATCTACAATATTATGCCATAAAGTACACTATAGTAGGTACCTTAGATACTTTTTTTTCCCGATAAAAGAAAAATCCCCTATTTTTTTAGTTTAAAAAACCCTTAAAAAAAAAACAAATTTCAGCTTCAAAATTAGTGCCCTCCAACCTCTATAAACTGACCCCTACAGGGCCCTTCACCCCCAAGTCACCCAAACAAAGAGAAACCTAGAGATAGAAGCAAAATGGAAGCAGGAAGGAAATCCAACAAGATAAGAGACATAGTGAGGCTACACCAACTCCTGAAGAAATGGAGGAAACAAGCAAAAGCTTCAAAAACCAACAACAACAAGGGCATAAACAAGTTTCTGAAAAAGACACTGTCATTTTCAGAAAACTCCGTTGTTCACTCTGTTTCTTCAGTACTGCTAAGTAACTCAGATTATGTACCAAAAGGGTACTTAGCAGTATGCGTAGGAAGAGAAGAAGATGAAAAACAGAGGTATGTGATCCCAACAGAGTATTTAGGGCACCAAGCTTTCGAAATCCTCCTCCGAGAGGCGGAGGAGGAGTTCGGGTTTCAGCAGCAGGGGGTGCTTCAGATCCCCTGTGAAGTTGCACTCTTTGAAAGTATTGTTGGTTTGTTAGAGAATAATAATAATAATAATAATAATCATAGTAAGAACAATCATCATGATCATGATCATGATCAAGAGATGTTTTTTCATCAGTTTCATGCCTCGTCTGTGGATCGCAGCTCATCTCCTGAATGTAATTATCGGCACAACATTCTTCAGTCCTCTCATGCACAGTTGTGCAGATGATATGAGAGACTGTGGTTTTTCCCGATCTGGGTTCTCATCAGTTGAAAGGGGGACTGTAATTTTGCAGTCATTTCGTCCAATGGTCGAGAAAATTTTCTTATCAGTAAATTAACATGTCAACCCGTTGGATGAAAAGACTGTAAGATTGTGAATTCCTTTGAATTATAGAGAATCCAAATCTGCATTTTCGATCACCCTTTTTTGGGAATTTTGTTTGTTTGTATTGGAAGGAGTTGTAATTCTATGGGAGAGATGGAATGTTTGCCATTCATTTAGAACAAATGTTGTTCTTTTTTGTAATGGTTGATGGATTCTTTTTAATGAGATTCATTGCTCGTTTTCTCCTGTGTTTATTTGGTTCCGTTTTCTATATCAATAAGACCGAG
Organism: Selenicereus undatus; assembly: GCA_017589665.1. NCBI lineage: Eukaryota > Viridiplantae > Streptophyta > Magnoliopsida > Caryophyllales > Cactaceae > Selenicereus > Selenicereus undatus. Next base: position 119,990,027 of record JACYFF010019584.1, on the reverse strand, counting down.
TTAAATCTCTGGAAATATTATGACTTGATATGTGCTCAGTTAATAATAACAACAATACTAGTAGTAGTAGTAGTAATAGTAACAATAATTGTTGTGAGATTGACTACATTTGAATCTCTCCAAATTTATAAAAGCGGGATCCACATTAAAAGTGATATTGTTACACTGAGTTCCATGATGCACATTCTCTTAAATATGCTGAGCTATGCAACTAAGTTGCAAACACTAAATTATTTCCTTTTTCTTTTCTTTTTCCTTTTCCTTATTGAGGGTCAAGATGCAAATTGTAACAGCCTACGACCACCCGCCATTGAGGTATTGTCCGCTTTGGGCAGACAGGACGCTACCACCATCCCTGCCCTCTCGGGTTTTGTTCTCAAAAGGCGCTTCAATGGGTTGAGGTATCCCCACCCCTTATAAGGCGTAGTTCGTTCTTCTCAACTACCGATGTGGAATACCTTCATCCACCCCACCCGCCATTGAGGTATTGTCCGCTTTAGGCAGGCAGGACGCTACCACCATCCCTGCCCTCTCGGGTTTTGTCCTCAAAAGGCGCTTCAATGGGTTGAGGTATATCCCCACTCCTTATAAGGCGTAGTTCGTTCTCCTCAACTACCGATGTGGGATACCTTCATCCACCCACCTCAGGGGCCCAGCGTCCTCGCTGGCATACCGGTCCAGGTCCATGGCTCTGATATCATCTGTAACAGCCCACGACCACCCGCCATTGAGGTATTGTCCGTTTTGGGCAGGCAGGACGCTACCACCATCCCTGCTCTCACAGTTTTGTCCTCAAAAGGTATCCCCACCCCTTATGAGGCGTGGTTCGTTATCCTCAACTACCGATGTGGGATACCTTCATGCACCCTCACGTTTTACGATTTAGTAAATGTGTTACGTTTATAAGAAACTTTTAAGTTTAAAGTGAAGTCGTTTTACTAGTTAATAAACGTATTACGTTTATGCAAAGCTTTTAAATAAAAAATGAAGTCGTTTTATAAACTTGGATGAAGGTATCCCACATCGGTAGTTGAGGAGAACGAACCACGCCTTATAAGGGGTGGGGATACTTCAACCCATTGAGGCGCCTTTTGAGGACAAAACCGTGAGGGCATGGATGGTGGTAGCGTCCCGCTGCCCAAAGCGGACAATACCTCAATGGCAGGTGGTCGTGGGCGGATGAAGGTATCCCACATCGGTAGTTGAAGAGAACGAATCACGCCTTATAAGGGGTGGGGATACCTCAACCCATTGAGGTGCCTTTTGAGGACAAAACCGTGAGGACATGGATGGTGGTAGCGTCCTGCCTGCCCAAAGCGGACAATACCTCAATGATGGGTGGTCATGGGTTATTACACAAATAGTACACAACTGATAATTACAGAGACAGAGACAAAATTATAATAATCTGAGGATGGACAGGTGGAACAAATACCATGCCCAATGCAAAATGTTCTTTTTGAAATGCTATTGTTGCCATCTCAGCAAAAACAACATTATATCAAATCAAATAGCATCTCTCTCCATGCGAAGTCCTCTCCCACAATGCATTACTAATTTAATTCTCTCTCTCCTCCATTTTTTAGTGCAAATTGAAATGCAAATTAAGATGCTCCATTATAATTTCATTCTCTCACATCCATGCAAAACAAGTCTTTTCTTTCTCTCTCCTTTCTCCTATCCCTTTATTTCATTCTCTCACCTCCATTATAATTTGTTAATTAATATAAAGAGCATTGATTTGTGCATTTGTTCACCTAAGCTATCAGATTACCCATTGCTTAGTTTGTATTCATGTAATTAATTGAGATTTTGTGATCTTTTTAGTCCCACTAATTCAGCTGATTCTCATATCTTTCCAAATCCCTGTCTGTTGTGTAGATTTTATTTTATTTTTTTTGTTGGCCGTGTTGGAAGAGATAAAAAAGATTCAGGAGGGTATTTGACAAACAACTTTTGAAGAGTTTGTTTTTGTCAAAAATAGCTTTTTTGACCGAAATTAGTTGTTTGATCAAGTAAAAAAGTTAATTTGAGTGTTTGATGAAAAAACTTTTTAGAAAATTTTTTTTGGTCCAAAAAGCTAATTTGAAAAAGCTAATTCCATGAGCTTTTTTAAAGAACTTTTTGAAGAATTAACTTTTTGTCTCACAACTTTATCAGAAACAGCCAATTTTACCAAACAGTTTTTCAACAAACAATTAATTCAAACAACTAATATAAACAGCTAACAGTTAACAGTTAATACAAAAAGTTAACAGCTAATAGCTGTTTTCCAAACAAGACATAAGTTGGAAAGATTGATTATTGATGTTGCATTTGTGGCTCATTGTTTGGCATAATATGAATGTATATATGGTTGTATTGCCCTTTTTGGGCAGGACTACGCACTCTCGTTTTCACTTTTTGGTTTTTAATAATTCAAAAAGTGAAAATTAAATAAAAGATTCTTAAATAACTGTTCACCCTTACACAATTTTATTTTTTTCATGGGGATAATTATGTGATTTAATTTAATTATTTATATTAAGAATGACTCAAACCACAAGTACATTTGTTAGATGAAAAATATACACATGTAAGACTGTTCAAGAAATGTTATAAATTGGAATAATCGTCATCTTGTGCACTATGGGCCACTATGCAAGCAAACTTACCCTAAGTCTAAATAAGAACATCAACATCTACAGGCTAATTATGTTATATATTCAAGAACCGTGCGTCTCAACTAAACGTGTAAGTTGATGATGGTCAAAGGTTCGTTTTTGCCTTATGCAATAATTCAATTTGGAGCTCTTTAAAATTCAACTTAAATTGATATATTGTTAAATATGACGGACTTAAAAATTGCGGCCTTAGCATTATATTCAAGAGATCTTTTCAGCACACAAAGATCATAAACATTCAACATTTAGATAGTTGCATAGAAAGCCAAAGAGGTCGTAGCCTAGTTAGTTTCCATCCCTCATCTTCGATGCTCTCCTCCAGAGTTCAAATTTTGGGGGAGGCATTACATTTCCTTAGTGCGAAAATTGCAGGGTTGATGGGCCATTTTTATCGTGGACAGTTTGACACCTACCCCCGTCATCTAGCCTGTTACGGTCCATTGAGTTGTCAGAAGCTGACAGGCTCAGTGAGTCAGCACCACTTACAGGGTGGGGGAAAAAAAAGTAGCCGCAAAGACATATTTTACAGACAATTACTGCTGAATAACATGAAGAAGTTCGGACAAATTTAAAAACCAACACTTTTTAAATTTAAATTTCATAATAATTTAGTTTTTGTCATCAAATTTTGGGATGAATTGGCAGCAAAGCGTATGCAGAGGCTTTTTTTGGGGGCTTATATTCAGAGGTTCGCATCAGCTAACATCATGGAGACCTGCAACTCCTACGTTAATAAAAGGGCAGTTGCATTTGTAGGGTATGCGAAGGTCTGCTAAGAGCATTAGCAGTCACAGGCACACGAGGTAAATGTGGGGCCCGTGTGTCTGTGGCATGTCACATTTTATCTTCCCAATCAAGTTGAAATGCGTGTGACACGCGGAGAAGCACGTCTGTGTGTGCCTTCCTGCGAGACACTGTTTACCTTTTTAAAATATATTTTTTTGAAATAAGTATATAATTTTTAAATGATTTAAAAAATAGGTTGTGAGTTATAAAGTGGGTTTATGATAAATATTTTTATTGGATGATTAAAATTGAGTTCCATAAGTTGGAGAAGTGATGAAATGCAAGTTTTAAAATTGTGGAACTTTTACTGACGTGGCAGAGCAGAGTTCCAAAATTCGGAACTTCCACTGGGAATGCTCTAAAGTTTTCCTCGCGAGTTTCTGTCATCCATGCAATCAGTTTACTATGTTTCTACAGTCAATAGAAGTAGTTGTCGAGTAGGATAGTTGGTAAGTTATTATAATTCGAGGATCTGAATTCGATCCTTGCATATATCGATCTTTGTCCTTCATATGCATTAGAAAAACGTCAAAGTTAGTAGATTAAAAAGTTTGACATGTATGAAAATCTTTAAATTTTTGTGAGATTGATATTTACAAAAGTTAATCAACGTTTATCAAATTATAGAAGTATAAAAGTGGGATATTGTTTTGTAAAATCTATTAATCTTCCATTACTTACACAAAATTGTGTAATTACAATCTCTTTTTCTTTTACAAAGTTGCCTTTTTTTTTTAACCAATTATATGAAATTGTCTCATGTAAGTTAGTAGAGATTACCCTCTTATTATTGGGTTTTCATGCATTGACATTGTAAACGTTTACTTCTCCAAAGTTTTCCTTTTTCTATCTATTAGTCTGAGTTTGACAAATTGGATACTATAATTTTTATTTTAAAATCAATTTCACTAGGCTTTGTTCTTATTTAATTTGATATCTTACAAGTTTAAATTTAGTTGATATTTTACAAGTTTTACGACTACCCACATATACAAATGATTTATTGGGTTCTTTTCTCTGCGTTTTGAGTGTATACAAAACTTACGTAAAAACTACTATATATATTTATCACTTTTTTTTTGCTAAGATCTTTTATAAAAACTAATTATGCGTACAACAACAATAATAGCTCCCGGTGTAGATAGATCCTGCTTATACGAAATCTTGATAGATCTAGACATGGATGGTTCTTACCCCTTCAGACATCTCGATCTACCCTTAAAAAGGCCGATTCCAAGAAACTAATAGTACTATAACCTCAATGATAGGTTGTTCATATACTCAGATATGCATGTTAAATTACCTAGAAGGAGGTTACCAAGCTTGGGAACTTGCATTACTACGTACGCCTTGCTGAATGGGAAATCAGACTTTAAAAAAGTGAAATAAAACCACAGCCACAAAATAGCTGGAGAAAACTGAACTACTGAGGTAGTGACTGGTGAGGTTTCTTCAGGGTCTGAATTCACGTTTGATAGGTGCCCTCTGCCTATTTCCCATAAGTCGGTCGAATTGGAAACTTATCAAAGGAGCCAATAAAATCAAATTTTAATTAAATTATAGTATAAAATTTGCAGATATATATCATAAATGTGGATAACTTTCACAGAATTAGATGCCTCTGCAATTTACATGATCTAAGGAGCTTGAATCATAGGCCAGTTTCTAAAGAAATTCATATCGAACATTATCCACATCATCTGTACTTGTGCCTTGAAAATGTGAACTGAGAACCTGATTTACTGCCTGTTTTTTGAAGTTTTTAGATGGGTTTGTTATTTGTTCCTTAAGGAGTACTAATACAGGTTGGTTCAAATGATTTAGCATTTGTTATGTTGTTCCTCTTATGTAAGGTATCGAGTTTAAATCTTATCAATGAAGAAGATTTGTGATGAGAGAACCCTATTCTTTTATGAGCTAATAATAACTCGATTTCGGTAGAACGAAGGGCCAAAACTTGTTCCTTAACCAGTGGATAGGAGGCTATGGTGCCCCTGCACAAATCTTTAACATTAACAGATTTTAGGGGTGGCCACTGGTCGGGCTAAGAGCGCCCATTAATTGGGTGGTGAGAGTCAGATCATGGCTGACTTATCATAAAGAGGAACATGTTAAGGCTTTCCACGTGAATAAATGCGATAAGTTAGCGCTATAAGGTCAACCTGCTTCAAAAATGGAGCAATTTCGTGTAGAATACCTACTTATAATAATTAGTGTTACACAAAAATTGTTGGTAATAAATTGGGCCAAGCCTAGCATTTAAATTAGTATGCAAGCTAAATCAATAAAGATAGTGTAATGTTTAGTTGGATGGACACAATCTTATAGTACAAATAATTTTGAAATGGTGTTTTCATTATCTGATTTTATTAATTGTAAGAGAGAAATACAAATAATAACTATCTTATCATTATTATTACAACAAACTATGTAATTATAACTACATTACAAGTTTGGTTACATTATATTACATTCAATCAAACATCATAGTAGGTCGTTTAGTAGGTCTGATCCATCCAAATCTCTTAACATACGCTAAATAAACTTAGCTATTAATTAACCCGGCTCTTCATTTGAGTCCATTGACCATATTTTAAACGGATATTCTGCTTCTGAGGAACTTCCGTGATTGTGAGGTATATCCACTTCATTATCGAGTTCAACATTCATGTGGGCGGCAGTGAGATTGAGTTAATCTATTACAAATTTCCAGTTGTTTCTGATCTGATAGGATTAATTTGCATTCAAGAACAATTTTGTCTAGTACTTACCAACTCTGCTAAGTCTAAATTTGCATTGAGAAGGATAGAAGTCTGCTAGAATGAGTCAGAAGCAAAATATTAACCAGAAAATTCTGGTATACTCAAGCTCAAGATGATACAAGGTACAAGCTATAGAGTCTGACCAAGTCACCAGATTTTTACCACTGCCACTAACACTCTCCAGATGCAAGCTCACTCTAAATGGTTTAGAGTTACATTTATAGGTAAGCCATCCAGGGTACAAATGCTAAATAGCGGTCCTGCAGGTGCTCAACATACCCCTTTCGCTTGCATGGGACACTTCAGTGATCTGTCGCGTTCATTCTCATCTTCCTGTATAATATGCAGCAAATGGAGCTCTCAGGAGTCAGGAGTGAAGCGAAGGCTCATCAATGTCAGCGCTACTGTATGTCAATAAATCCAAGAGGGTTGTCTCTTTGTATATTGTAGATTCACATAGTATCAGCTTTTTGCATAGCGACCCACGAGTGCCTTTGCTTTGTCAGGGGCAAAGAAACGAGCCTGCAAAGAACGCTATTAACTATAGCCAACACTGACAAAAATCTCAACCAAATGGCTTTGTTCATTTCTTCTTCTTGGAAAATTTAATAATAGAAAACAGAGCCTTTCAGTCTATCTCCCCTAAAGTTGAGAAATCTGCTAAAATTACTCGACTAGAAAATCTCCTAAGTTTGAACAATGCAACGTAACAGTCTGTATGCTACTGCACTAGGGAAATTTGTTTCAAAACACTGTAGTTAAGGTGACTTCTTGACGTCTGAGAAAATTCCTTCGCCTAGCTATGATTGGGCTACACTGGGCTTCAAAGTGAAATGATCTAGCAATTACAACCATAATTACTAGAGGTGAGCTATGAACATCTCCAAAACAAACCAGTTGACAATCATAGCAATAAAATGTGTCACAAATCACTAGAATGGAAGAGTATGAACAAGCAAAAAAGATCAACCATACTTGCCCAAGTGAAAAACATCAGAACAATTTGGAGGTACTCACTTGTATAAACATCCGTTCTGCATCTCCAACATTGCCATTTTGTTTCAGTAATATGCCCTGCAATACCAACATGCAAATTCTCTGATTGGTTTACTGGGGTGACTAATGAGACAATATAATAGCCATACGAGGAATCTGAGTAGCAAGACACCGTGAGCATATGAGGAATCTGAGTAAGCAAGACACTGAGCATATGGATGTCTTTTTGGCGGTCTTGATACATGAGGACACAAGCAGTTCTGGTTATATGAAATTGTCAGAACTTTACCTTAGCTAAGTAACCCCGAAAGTCATTTGGATGGCTAGAAATCAATTGATCATACACAGATACAGCATCACTGATGTGTCCCCAATCTGAATATGCTTTCCCAAGCAGTATATCAACCTGACAAATCAGAACCCATAAATTTGGCAAAGGTATACACAATAAGGAGATTACACAAGGATACAGGCGCCCACAGGATTAAAAAAAAAAGAAAAAAAGTGAGGGGGTGAGGTGGGAAAGAGAGAAGAGAATCCCAGAAGATAAGAAGCCTATGAGAAAGAAATAACAAACCTACATCCATTTCTTAGTCACTCCACTGAATCCAACTAGTTCATGATGATTCTCAACTCTATATCAACAATTTCACTCAAAGCAAGTCCATGACTAACCAAACCAGGATGGCCTTACCTTACAGTTAATACAGCTCAAGGAACATGGCATGTGAATGAATCAAGCAATTCATAAAAGTTTTCAAGGGGTAATAACAGATACAGTATTCACCCAAGTACCAACTATTGTGAATTCAGACTCACTTGAATTGGGTCCACATTCTGAGATTCCTTTTCCTCGTTAAGCCGTTCACGTGACTCTAGGAGGACCTGAACAGCCTACAAGACAAAATAACAAGAACACAAGAAAATTATAACCATCATGACAACAGAAACCAACACGAGATTAGGAGTTGTTTGGGGGGCGAGGGACACTACGGATAAAGAGTAGCAATATGTAGTCACTAGAAAACAAGAATAACCAATCTCCGTTTAGGACCAGGAGACAAACCTCATCTGGCTTATTAGCAGCAAGCAATGCGTTTGTAAGGCCACGTAGAACTTCAAAATCTATAGTTTCTGAAACCTGTTGAGGAAACAAAAAGGGTTATTGAAATCATGCCCGAAAGGTAATGCTCCCTCCCAATCCCCCCCAAAAAAAACAGGGCGGAAGGGGGGGGGGGGTGTTGGAGGATGAGGAGAAGTAATGGACAGGATTCACAATGCTTAATCTTCTTTGTAACTGAATAGATGAAAAGGAGAGAAAAACACCATCTCTAAGCACTTTGCATAGTGAACAATTGAATAAATATTCACCTTCCTCTTGGTGAAAGAAACCATCGTTCTGTAACATACCCCCCCCCCCTTCTTTTTTTCCCCATGCTTCAGTCCCAGTATCCCCAATTTACTCACTGTTCCGTCTAAGATGAACATTTCATCATTTTCCATTGCATTACATACCAGAAGGGTGGTCTCATGCAAATAAAATACCTGCACTTTACATTTATCCTACTGCAAATGCCAGAAAACTAGAGAACAAGCTTCCTCATCATTACCTACAGGCTACAGCCACATATGGCTCCATCCTTGAACCCCCCCCCCCCCGGGAACACATGCACACACACGGGAAGGGGGCAAATGGGTGTACAAAACCGCAGAAGGTCAAGATTACATATGGGAAGTCAGACGAATGAAACAGAGAAGACTTGGAGAATCTCAAAATACAACAGAAACAAAATCACAATGGGTACATCACCTCATAAACAAAATCACAAATAGGAAGAGTATGGATAATTGTTACTTCAGGAAGCAGTTACTGAAAGAACATCAAATGTCTAAACATATGCACCTTTGCTGAACTCTTGTATGCAGCAGCACTTGCTTCATAATCTTTTAGCTCATATTTGACCTCCCCAAGCAGGCGAAACACATCTGGATCACTTGGTTTCTCCTGAAAAATCATAAGAATAGGCTTCAAGTTTTCCGAATGATATGGAAATCTGGTCATACACCGTCTAAAGAGATTACCTTTGACAAGTCCTCAAGAAGAGTGGCTGCCCGAGTATATTCCCCAAGTTCTGCTAATGTCACCGCAGCTCCCTGCAATGCAACATAATTGCCAGCGTCAGAACTGTGCGTACTCTTTTTGCTGAAATGAGCAGAAATATATCGCAGAAGACAATGCAATTAGTCTTGCTGAAGTTTGAAATACTTTTTATTGATGCTGACATCCCCTTCACTTTTTCAGCGATACCAGATTGATCACTAGAAAGGCTTGAGAAACAGGGGTTTCTACCCCTTCATAATATTCACATCAAATGGATGGTAAGTTCGGGGTTTTGGTTCAAAGTAATTCAATTTGTTTGTTTGAAATGGGTGCTAAAACTAAGCCCAAAAATACACAAAAAGCACAGAGCTATGGCTGTTTGCTGGAGAAAAATAATCCAAATAGGAACAGCAAACGGCCTAACACTTTCAATAGTGGCATCTTCACAAAAGTCGGCAGTAAAGAAGTAACCAGTTTTAGGATGAGCAGAACAAAGGAGAGAACTACACTGAAGGGAACATTAAGAAGATGCATGTGCCCCAACATCAAATATTATAAAAAAAAGAAAGACATAGAAGTGCCTGTATTCCTCTTTGTGAAAGTTACCAAACAATGGCCATAATGAAAGAAAACAAAGAAATTATGTTTAATATAGGTTCCCTTGGCATCAGGTCATGTTCAAGTCAATGAGATTTCGTGATGGTTTGGGGCCATATAAGGTCATTTAGGTTTGGATTGACTTCATATTTGTAGATTGTTGGTCCAATAAACCTTTCTCGTACATAGAAGCCACTTCCAAGAAAATTCTAGTCAGATTTATTTAGTTTGGCCAGGTCAATTTGGGTTCGAGTCACAATAAGGTTGGTCTATCTTCAGTCTTGTGTCCAATAAGGATCTGGTATGGATATGGGTAATTCAATCGCTAATAACGTACAAGTCTACTTTGCTGGGTCTAATCTCTATTAATCTCCCCCCACCCCTTTCTTTTGCGTCAGACAAGCCACAAGTTGGCCTTGGAGGGTAAGGGAGCCCATGATAAGGGGGGTAAGGGCCTGGGAGGTGGAATCAAGGGCGGCAAACCTTGCAATGAGTGGGATTTGAACCCCACACCCCATCTATTGGAGAGGGAGTGCTTACCACTTCTCCAAGTGAGAATTCTCCCTATTCTGTTGCATGATCATTAATCAGCCTCAAATATCCAGATAAAATGATGGTTTTACATGACATGGTATGGTGGTATCTAGACATTTCAAACCAACCAACCGAATAAAAAAAGGGAGAAAAAGAATAAGAAATAAAATAAGAAAGACTGAATGCAATGACGAAAAAGAAGGGAGAAATCTCCCCCAGAAAAAAGAGAAAGTACACACATAGGCACTACTGAGTCATGACACTCATATTGGTGTCTAAGGAACATAATATAATAGTGAAAGAGACAGAGGCAGTCGGTATCCTTTTTTGGGGTGGGGGGGGGGGGCTGTACTATGTACACTTCTCACTTACTTCGAGAGCCACTGGATCCTTAGGAGAGGTAGCCAGGGTTGCTTCATATTGCTGAAGCCTACTCTGTTACACAATAAATAAACCCTAATCAGTAGGAAAAGAACATCTGTTAAATCCTTTAATATTTGCTCAATCATTTTATACCGAAAGGTTCTAAAAGACAAGAGGAGCAAGATGTACAAAGTGAACATTAGAAACATGCAGCATGTATCAAGCACATGGTGAATTCCACAAACGATTACTTCCAGCTTCTCACAACGATCAAGTGCACAACCCCAGGCCGCATATTTTCTTTAGAAGAGACATACAAGGCCTTTGTTGGAGAAAAGATGCATTGGCCATTTGCTTTCTATCTTAAGGGTTCTGTCCAATTTTATTTCAATAAATTTACCATCCTTGGAGCCCCTGATGAAGTCCTTTCATATCTCTAATTTACCCTTCCAACCCCGCATTTACTTTGTCACCTTCAGCTTTGCCAAACTCTCTTTCTCGTGGAAAGCCTTGTATAATCACCCCAACCTGTGAGACCTAACCTAGAAACCAGTCAAATGATCCTTGACATACAGATGCCTCTGCTAAGAATTAAGCAAAAATTTGGGCTCTTCTTTTCAGCTTTGTAGAGTTCTTATCAGGCAAGAAGGAACAAAGTAATTGATGAGCAGAAGCCTCCAGAACAGTGACATTGGATCTCTAATCACATCTTGTAGCTTACGTTCAACGCTGCACATTATCTGGCCAACATAATCATTGAACTTAACATGAAGGAAGAATTTTTCAGGACCTCATCAAAAAGCTAAAGCGGGTAGAGCTTCTTATCTATGGATGTTCCCATATAGTTAACAATTCTGAGCTCAGCGAATCAATCCACATGAGGAGTATATTACAGGGTATGATGGAATTGTTCATATGCGTGCAAAATTTTTGCAATGATGGAACAAAACATCAGGAGTTCCAGAACAAAATCGTAAGTCACATAATGGAAAGCGCAGAACAGGTGAACTTCAAGAATCTACCTGAAGAGCTGCAGTCTCTTCTTTCAACAATTTTTTACGGACTGCTCCATCATCTTCACTAGATGTTATGCTACAAAAGGAGAAACGAACAATCTCTAAGATCATAAAATATATCTCTTGACCTTGCACGTACAGAACTGCCAACTATATCGAAATACTAAAGTAGTTAGTATTCACAAGAGATGCCATCAAGGCTGCAAATAAAATTCATTCAGAAAACATGGCTTACAGAGCAAATGAACAACATTTAATTATATTTGAGGCTAGTGTGGGGATAATATGTTGAGGCTTTGCAACAACAGTAGGGACAATAAACCACCATCCCAAGCCCACAAAGCCTCTCCCTCTAAACCCTAAAAGAAGGGAAAGAGTGCCAACATATGGATGCAGAAAGCCCAAAAACAGAGGTCAATGATGTGCAGCACATGACATTCTGCCAAACTGGGACCTTGTTTTCTAAAAAGGTCTGCACACATAGGCATTCCCAATTTTGTCAGAGAATTACTGACAAAATGCTGAATAAGAAGGCTCACATAACTTAGCACTGCGTTGGAAATTCAAAATAGGCTATCTTTTGAAATTGCAAAATCATTTTGAAGATGTCCCACTCTGACCAGTATATTAGATAGTTCTTGGTACATATACTAAAGAAATACCAACAGGTAAGTGCAAAACCTTCATGATTCTAAAGCCCTTTGGGCTAGAGATCAACCTTGTCAATGTCATCTACCAAAACAGTGAACACATATGAGAAATATTTTGCAGCACATGTAAGAACATAAATAGCCACCATCTAAAAGTTAAACAAAATCTCTGTTACTCTTTAGCCACAAGGACAACCTGATGTGAATTTACAGGGCCATAACCAGCAAGCAAGCTGTTAATACATCAGGCATTTGTCTGTGTACACACAGAAGATTCAACTAGTTGAAACATGTATAAAGCACCAAAGACAAATAGTATCAATATCAATCAAATAAAACATGATTTTTAATCAGCAAAAGCAGGAAAAATATGCCACCTTCCAGTTGGTAGAAAATCTCCAAAAGCAAAAACTAGGCCAAAGACCACAACAGCAATTCCAACTCCAATCTGTCATATAACAATGCATCATTTAGAAAATTCTAGCCCAAATGACTTAAAAGGAAAGGAACGACCCATAATCTAACCATGCATCACCCAAGTTGAATAACCCCAACCTTAGTGCCAAGCCCAATTGTGCTCTGCTGGGATTCAACTGGTGCGTCATAGTCAATTGCCCCAAATTCCCTTTCCTCTTCGGCTTTTCTCTTTTCAAGAGCTGACCTGAATAGCATCCATCAGACAGAGTTACAATAAGATTCCATGAAACGCAAAAGGCAAGGAAAAGGAAGAAAAACAGAAGCAGAAACGGAAAAGAAGCATGCTTGACAACAGAAAGAAAAAAGGTGTGGTTGCCGGACAATTTGAAATAAGTCATCAAAAGTTCCAACTATAAGAAGACAGATCATCATTATGAGTTTGTGACAGAAGAGCAAACTGAGAAAACAGGGGGAGAAAATGTGATTGCACACAACAAAAATTGGATACTCGCAAACAAAGGGAAAAGAATGCTGTTGCTCATAAACAAACATTGGATACTCCAATGAAAAGGTTTACAACTATAAGGATAAAGGCATAACAAAAGCTGAATGACCCTGGAAGGTTTCCAACTCTTTTGTGAGATTAAGAAGAAAAAAACTTTCAAGAGTAAATTAAGCGAAGTCAAGGACATTATTGGCATTCAATTAAGCTGAAAGTTAACAGCAATTGCGTATGCACATCTGAAGCTAAAAAAAGGTAGTGCCCTAAAAGAAAATGAAAACTAGATCATTGTTGAGGGTGAATCACTAGATAGCCTTTTGTTATAGGATAAAGGGTTGCACAATGCACATTATTATGGAATCATGAGTGCATCAGTCAAAGCAAGGCCTTCTTCAGTCACTTGAATGAAGACTAAATTCCTAGAATTAATAGGGCATGAATAAATCCCGTGAACAATTGAACTACATCAATCTGTTGCCCTCCATAATAGCATTAACAATGGAAAGATGTCAAAAATGCCAGAAAGCTTTCACCTTCGCACAGCTTGAAGCCTTTCTTCAAATTCAACATCCGAAGCAGTCAGTCTATACTTTTTGTCAGACCTTGAACTCACTCCAGGTGCTTCTACAAAATTTACAACTTCAAATTCAGAAGGAGATATAAACGAAACAAAGAAAATAGAAACAAAGGTCAATACAATACAATGGAACACTTAGAATAGTAAACTGTAAAAGAGGATAATTCAGCATGTAATCACTGATTTTATGTCAAAGACTCAAAACATTTAATTGAGAGAGTTATACATAAAGTGCCTCCTTTAGAATGATGAAGCCAATGGATGCATACAGAATTATAGGACAAATAGATGGAGATGAAATTAATCTAATGTTTCTATTTATATAGAAAACTTGCCAAATAGTATAGAGTTTCTTTTTTCTCTCTTTCTCAAAACTGTTTTTGTGGGTCTTATGGAACCAACCTCTCTATGGGTAGGAATACCGGTAGAGGTAAGGTTGTTTACAGCTGGATCTCCCCGGACCCCGCAAAAGCGGGACCCACTTTGGGAGTTTGTTGTTGTTGTTGTTGTTTTCTTTTTTCTCTCTATCATTGTATTGACCTCAAGTTGAGCAGATCAGGCTATTTCCTGAGCTGATGCAGATCATACAAATAAAATTAGAAATTCCTGCTTATTGATGTATATCTATGGGATATATAATGGCTGCCCTCACAAGAATAGGCAAAATGTCAGCATATCTGTCACAAGAGGAAAAAGGACCCACTTACGACCAGACATAGAGGTCGGCTGCCTACTTGTTGATGTGCTGCAAAGCAACGTAAACATGATCAGTAAATTCAGAGGAGATTATATCTCATGAGGCCCCTGCATTTCATGGAAGGGTGAAAATGTAGCAAACCATACACATCAAACCCATGCCAAATACATTTCAATGAACTTCAAATAGACCTAGGTTTACACAATGCATTCTTCCTTCAATAAGTTTTCCGAGCCTATTTTAACTATTCACTCCATCCAAGGTGTACAAATCTGACCCTATCTCAACCAGATACAACAGTATATACTTGGACACATCAGATTGGGCTCGAACCTGAGCCAACCAGCTAAAACATGAGCCTGACCCTCCTACACAAACCTGATCCTTGTCCCCAAGTCACTGCAAGATAGACACAGGCAACCAAAACAACTACACTGGCATGAAAATGTCATCCCGAAACCGTTTCACCTTCTTTCTCTCTAAAACAGAGATGTATCCATCTATATCTTCACCCTTAACCACAGAGTCTTAGGCCCCTATGCAGCACAAAATCATTCATCCCTTTCTTTTCTAGATGATATTTCAGCCCATTGAGTATCCTATTTAACCATTTTAGGGAAGGGGGATTCAATAATACCACTGAACACATCCCATGTACGCTAATTCAATCCACCCAAATGTCATGCCATTTGAAATTGTAGCTACACGTGTACTGTTATGCATACAGCTCAAACCAAGCAAATTGAAATAAAATTTTAAGAACCCAAAAAATAAAGATCAAAACCTCTGCTGTAAAACTGTGCCCTCCTGCTGCTTTGAAATAGACCTTTTCTTCACCTGAAACAGCTCAATCAATCACTACAAACACAACGGTCAATTTTCATCAACTTCAATTCAATTGAAATACAACAATTTTTACATTACTATCGTCTGAAGGCCCGAACCCACGATGAGTAGAAGACTTAGAATCGCAACAATGGATTCGAAAAGAAGAAGATCCTGGTGGGCACCGTTTAGTGATGACAATGCCTGGAAACTTCAATTGAGTCGTTCCCACCCACATTATTCTTTTTCCTGGGATTGATTCAATTTTTGCTCCAAAATTCTGGGTTTCCCTGTGTTGATCAAATCGATGTTTTTGAATTAAAAGAAATTCCCAGATGAAAGCAATTCTATAATTGGCAAAGCAGAAGTTCGCAAAGCAGAGAAACAGTAGATAAGTCTTACCATTGAATTGGCAAACACCCCTTAAGTGGATAACGGGTAACAGCAGATGAGGGGCTGCTTCTTTCTGGGAATGATGGCTTGGCTCCCGTCAGTTTTTGGAAGAAATTTGTTTGTCACTTGTTCCAAGCCAGAAATTTAACTTTAAAAAAATCATTTTTGTTTTTAAAAATTAGTATCTAATGTCCTATTAATTAGGTTAGTTAACATTCAACAAGAACCTTTACATTTTGTTCAATTCTTCTTCTATGTGAAACATAAATACGAAGAAGCACATAAAAGTTCAGATTTTTGAATAGAATATTCTATCCTCCAGGCTTTTATCAGTTATGCTAATTGTTATCCATAAAGTAACTAATCGGTACCATAGTAGTTGTTCAAACTTACTCGAACTTAATTTCATCTCATATTAAAGTTAGTAATCCAATTTGTTTATCTTGATATATTTCAGTATCCATCAATCTTACTTGTTTTTTGGGGATGTATGAAGATACAATTTTTGATGTAGCCAGTTGATTGGACCTAAATGTTTAGGACTAATATCCCAAAAAAAATTACCAAACAAAACAAAGATGTAGATATTAATGATACAAAAGGTAATATCCAGTCAATCGAACACAGCTTTCAACACAAATCCCCCAAGACTAGAAGGCTGCTGCCTAGCCATTTTCAACCGGATATTCTTCTTTACGCTTTGATGTCAAATTACACGCCATATGGAGCCCTGCAGAAAAATGCAGAATCTGCTGATACAGTCAAATAGCAAGCAAAATACAGTATGAACCTGTCAAACACCGAAACAGTTTGATTTGATAACTAATATGCAACTTGGTCACCAGACTTCTCTTTTCTCAGCCAAATACAAAACAAATTATTTTCATCTTTCCCCTTTGAGAAGTTCCTGTTTGAAACTTCGGAACAATGGCACCACAATGTGGATTCCTACAAACCAATGCTTCCAGACATGAAACGCAAAGCATTGTCTGTACAATCATATAGAGGTTTCTCAGGGAAGAACCAATGGTTCTGACAATTTTACAATAAGATTAGACGGATGATACTGATGCACAGAATGGGCATAATTCCCAATTCTCACCGTTCCTAGACAATTCACCAACTCAGATTGTGTAACATATCAAATAAAATCTGTCACCAAATTAAATGACTTTATTCTGCTCCTCATATGAGTGCAAATCCAGCCGTAACAGGTAAAAATACCATAAACTTGGCATAGTATCCATATCAAAAACACCTAAGTGCTTCAAGGACCAACCAAACACTTTCCAGGCCTAGAAAGAGGACTGGCACTATGATGACCTATACAGGTTGGGTATAAAGAGAGATCAAGAGAGCATGGATTTTTGTTGGCAAGTAACTCCTAATGCTTATCATCCTTGGGGATATCCTTCTGTTGGGCCTGTCCCAGTTCCTTAGGTTTAACCTTCTCTGCTGCCCTGCAGAAAGATATTTTCCAATTATGAAACAAATTAAAAGTAATCAAAGGGAAGACACTAGAAAAATAAATTATAAAACTATATGAATGGAGCAATGGGCGACCAGTGACCATCACACAGCCAGCCATAATATATATATATATATATATATATATATATATATATATATATATATATATATATATATATATATATATGTATATGCTAACAATGTAACAACGTACATGTCCAACACGTATGTATAAATTCTGAAACACACACATGTATAAGCACAAAACTTTTCATTCCAAACCAAAGTACTTGGTGACTGGATGCCTTATGATGCCAAAATACTCAGAGGAGACTAGAGAAAAAAGAAGAAATTTCATGAAAATAGGCAAATAGCAATCGGTGACTACTGGATCAGACCTCTACTAATTACCTCATGTTTGTCCCCTGAGTCCATTAATATTGAGGAGTTTATTTCGTTTCAGGTGCACTAGACTTCTCTAATGAGGATTAGCTTATCAGATTACGATAATTCTTTGCATGTAACATATCAAGAAGCATGTGCCCATAATAAATACGGAAATACTGGAAACAAGACCACGGTTTAGCTTACAAGAAACAACATGAAACGGCACATTTCTCTACTTGAATAATGCATCCAATGATCAAGAACATCATGGTCAGCATTTAGCAAGTATTACGATGGTTTAATGTCTACTTAATAGTTAATAGCAATATAGCTTCAAGTTTGGTCAGTCCAAATCAAACTTAAGAGGAACCAACATTCAAAGCAGAATTCATGTTTCCATAAAGCCGATGATTTTTATTTGTAACTTCCTGAAAAATTGCCTAGCAAGTGGCAATTGAATGAAGCTCATGAATTCTTCAAATCTAAATTTCTAATTCCAGTTTGAAAATAAATGAATAACACATGAAGGCATAAAACAATTACTGATTTCTTTACAGCCTCCTCAGGAAAAGGGCTGGCATCAAATAATTAGGCCACTATAACACATGAATGCATGCTGATATTACCTGCACATCCTAGGCTTTATTGCACTTGAATGCAAAACTAACTCACTAGGGCGCCCGTTACGGCACTCCAAGCATCACAATCATAGACAGATAAGATGTTCAACAGCAAAAGGCAAGAGAAACAAGGTAGTGGTCATTTCTTAGAGTTAGAGATGCCCCTCATGTATAATTGGTGATTCAATAGTAAAATTATGAAAGGGCTTCAAAAGAGAATAAGGACAGTTACCATTATTCTTATTCTCCAGTTGATTCAATCCCAGTATCCCAACCCCAGAAGATACATGAACCCACGCAGCTACTAAACCTTTAAAGACACTGCCATGATACCCACGTAAACAAGACATGTTACAGAAAGCTAAGGTCATGGGTATCCAGCACATTATTTCATGGCAGGGAGACCATTTCTGATTAAACAACAGGAATGACCTCATTGGTCCAGCTGCATCGAGACATGTGTCACCCATTTGGAGCTAAGGGCGTTTGCACTGGAATTCATCATACAACATCAATACTGATCCACAAGGGCCTAAACATTCAAGCACATGTACACAATAGACTCTTGTTTCATGAATCTGATTCAACTACAATTAGAAGAATAGCTTGATGCCAAGTCTCTCCTACAAGCCGCGGGGGGCCCCCCCCCCCCAAAAAAAAGAAAGAAAGTTCATCCAAGCAGTGATAAATGAGTACAAAGAATCAGAACAACTCCATTGGTCATGCTATGGAAAAGGTAAGATGGAAGCCCACAGCATCCACCTCTTAAAAATTCCTTCTTTCACCACTTTGAAAGAAGAACTTCTACCCATCAATCGAATCAATAATACTACAATATTCAAAACTTCCTATCAAACTACAAGCTTTCAATGCATGAAACAAACACCAAATCAAACCATGTAATTGAACGAAGGGGACGTGGAGACTGGAGAGAGAGGAAGTACTTGGAAGAAGAAGATGCTGATTCTTCTTCGAGCCAGTGACGAATCTGGCGGACGTTGCGGCGGAAGACGGCGGCGGACTGCTTGACGTCACTGCGGAGGAGAAGAACGGCGGCGCTGACCCCTACCACCGTCAGAATGAAGTTCGTCAATGCCATAACCTCCTTTCAAACTCCCAAGCTCGCAAAAATGGCGAACTACAGTTGCCTTTCCCTTTTCAGAATTGATTTGTCAAGTCTGAGCGTCAGAAGAATGACAACCCCGGTATTCGTTCGAACCCACAAAACCCCTAAACGAGATGCCGAATATTTCGTCTTTAATTTTAGTTTTTCTTTTATTTTCTTTTTTCGGGGGGTTGTCTCCACTCTCCGATGGTCAAACCGCAAATAGAATGTAGACTATAGTTGATGGATCATCAAAAGTCAAAACTTAGACATTTAGTATCACTCGGTTCCGTTATTTTTTAATTTGTTTATTAAAGTGGGATATACAGTTATATAAAATACAAATGTAAAATATTTGTTGCTTGGTCTTTATTTTTATCATCTAATTTGTTGGATGTTTACAAACAGGACATTATATACTATGTATATTTTTTTTTTAAGAAAAGAAAAGACAATTTGCAACAGCAATTTTTTTCACATGTTAACGTTCCTTTTTCCTACTATATAAAATTGTCCAATCTAAACAAGTTTTAGGTAAAATATAGACGGTTTGTTATGATAAAACAATCTACTTAGTTCTTTATTATGAAACTTATGTGATAAGCGTATTCGGCAATAGTTTTTTGGGTAGCATTTATCGCTTTACTAAGTCAATACACTAATCAAGTGATTTATAGTGTTCCGTAACATAGTATTTTGACTAGCATTTTATGATGTATTCAACATTTTAACTAGCATGTTTAAAATATTAATAATATTAACTTTGACGTTCAAAAATAACGCTTTATATTTTTTGACAAAAAAATATCCCTTAAAAATTTTATCTTTAGAAATTGTTTATATCCTTCTATGTTAATTCACATTAATTAGTTAATCAAACAGCTAAATTTACCCAACACATTTCTTTTAACCACTCATCTAAATAGTTATTCGTTAACAGTTAAATTAAAAATGCTATCTGCTACCTAAATAGATATCCAATATCTAAACTGTTAATTTTATGGAAGATGGCCAATATGAGCATTTGTAAATAATGAGTGATTGTATTTGTAGCCTAAACGACCCATGTGAGTACTTCCCTTTTTTTTTGTTTTTTGGGGTAACAATGCACTCAACACTTGTAAATCTATAAACAGTGAACCCCCAAATTGAATAATTCTAAACCAAGATCATCCTCAAAACTACAGAATTCAATCTTCGAATACTAATACAGTGATCGTAAAGAGTACAAAGTACAATTTATTAATTTCTACTTGAAAAATAACCCCTAATTTTAAAGCACATCCACTTCACATCCGCCAAAACCCGGAAAATCAGGGTCTCTCAGTGGTGGCGCCCCGAATGGAGCTCCAAATCTGGGCGGCGGACGCGGCAACGTGAGGCCAGACGGCAGCGACACCCCGGAATGCGGCGGCAGAGGCGACGCCGATGGCGAAGCTCTCAGGATAACCAGGCTTCGAGTCAAGCTTCATCTCGAGAATAGCGAGACGAGCGTTGGCGGTGTCGAGCTTTCTAGAAACTTCGACCGGGAACTTGCCCTTCTTTCCTCGATCAGAGGAGACGACGCGGAAGAGCAAGTGTTGGAGGTCGTCGATGACTTTGATGGAAGCTTCTTGCGACCCCATTCCCTGCGATTCGTAGTGGCTTATCATCTCTTGTGGCGTCGGAAGCTTAATCTTCCGCTTCTTGTTGTCACTGTTGCTGGTGCTGGTGTTGTTAATGGCGGAATTCTTGTCTTTCGGGGGTTGAGGAGAGAGAGGGGAAGATGCGTTCAGAGGTTGCTGCATTTTTGGGTGGGGTTTTGGTTTCTCTCTTCTCTGTCGAGTAAAACCCTAATGTGATTGCAGTAATTGGGGATGAGGATAAGACGAGGAATCAGCAATTGAGAAGACACGAAGAGGGTTTAAGGAAAGGGAAAGATAATTTTAGGTTTTGTCTAGAAATTACCCCTCTTCTCTTTTCTTTTCTTTTTTTTTGATTTTCTAAGAAGAAGAAATTTTTTTCTAGCTAAGCATTTGTTCTTTTCGTTAAAAAATATGAGTTGGTAAATTAGTGAAATTGGTTGAGATTGATAAAAGCTAATTGAAGTAGGTTGAAGTGAATATTTTTTTGTTGAGATTGGTTAAAGTGGATTGATTTTTTTTTTTATAATGGGTAAAAATTTATTAAAATAATAAAAAGTTAGTTAAAATTTATTAAAGTGAATTAAAGTTTATATTTTTTATTAAAATTTATAAAATAAATTATTGTTGATAAATTTGAATTTATCAAAAAAAAAAACCAAGCCTAAGCTCAACATTGGTTTACCTAGGCTGGGTTAAAACAGCTGAAGCACACTTGGTTAAAGCAAAGCCTACGAAGAGCTTCATGTACTATCACCACATATAAGAGTATTCCCAACAAAGTTCCGGTTTTTGGAACTCTGTCATGTCACGTCAGCAAAAGTTCTACAATTTTGGAACTTGCATTCCATCACTTTTCCAACAAATGGAACTCAATTTTAATCATCCAATAAAAATATTTATCATGGACCCACTTTATAACACACAACCTATTTTTTTAATCATATAAAAATTATATATTATTTCAAAAAAAAAAAAAAATCACCAAATCTGCCACGAGAGGGGGACCGCACTGGCGTGGTCACACGCGTGTCCCCCCTCGATTCTCCTTGCTGCCAAAGAAATCTTGCCATACAATTTCCACGCGGGTCCCACCTTCTCCACGCAAGGCATCCGTTGCGGATGCTCTAAATAAAGACTATGACACGCTAAGGGAAAAATCTAGGTAGCACCGTAGCAGTCATGTCTGCTTGGGATTTTCAACATTTAATATGGATTACAACATCGAAAGTCCATGAACACATTCAAGTGAAATTGGATTCAAGTATTCGACGTGACGTTGAGCTGACAGTTGGCTCAATATCCTTTAGAACATTAGTTGTCGGCTACAACACCCTAAGCTCATGGATATGTTCGTTATTTTTCGACAAGGATTGGATTCAAGTGTTCAACTGATCAACGTGCCGCTGTTCCAAAAGTTAGAAACTCCAAAGAAGCCAATGAAGAGATGGAACACAGAAGCTTTGGGTGGCATAGAAAGCGAGCATTGGAAGCTTGTAAAAATTTTATGGTATATAGTCATGTACCTAGCTATATATATACCTATATAAGAGGGTGTGTATTATGTCCTAAAAATTCTTAGATACAAACATATGTATTCTAGCATGTTACATACCTTCTTATATAGGTGTGTACATAGATAGACACATGGGTATATACCATAGAAAAGCTTGAGACTTAGCTGCAGACAAGGGAAAGAATGACACTGGAGACCATTATCCTGGCACAAATGCCTCAAGAAAATAAACATAAATACAAAATACTTCCATCCACTAGCAGTTCACAAGGAGAAAGAAGATACTCATTGATATAATTAGACTGAACTATCTTGATACGATTGTATGCCATCACAAATACCATTGACAAAAGTCCCGGTTCTTCTAAATATGATTTCAAATTGACATTAGTATTGTGTATAGAGATGTTAATTACATTTGAGTTCGAGACACATCCAATCTAATTTGAGCCAAATAATCCAATTCGAATCCATAAAGAAAATGTTATAGTTCGAATCCAAAAAAATATTCGAATTCAAGTCGGATTCGGATCGGAGATAACATCTGATCCAATTTTCTAATCCGATCCGACCATTTTGTTAGACAATTAGAATTCAAATCTAAAATTTTCCAAATCCAAAGCTTACCTTTCAATCTCAACCCTAAGTCGCTAATACCCACCCCCATTAGTCGCTCAGTCAACTCTCTCTCTCTCTCTCTACTCTCTCTCTCTCTGCCTTAGAATCTTGGCCTCACTTCGTTGCCGACTAGCTCGTCAGAATGATCTGCCTCCTTCTCACTTGTCAACCTCCCCTAGTTTAGCATAAATGCTCAAATATTCTGTTGGTGTGATAGAAGTGCACATGTTATTTCATCAATAGGTAACTGTATTAAAGGTAGACGAAATAAGTTCGAAAGAAAAAACGAAATTCTTGTGCAAAAAAGGAAATGAATTCGGATCGAATTAAATCCCACTCCGATTCAATCCGAGTCAGAGCGGATCCACAATTTCCTTCCAGTTTGTCGAATTGAACTTGGATCTGATTTTTGAATAAGAAACATGATAGATTCGGATGTTCCAACACCCGATCCAAATCCGATCTGTTGACATCCCTAGTTGTGTATATCAACGGCATTCTATCAGCATGGCGTCACTTCGAGACATCCGATAAAATTAGAACGATGCTATGAGCATGCATGACAGAGAATGAAACACAAGCGCAAAAGCTTGCTCCAGACATTCCCTTGATGACCGCAAAAGGCGAATACCGTCACAAACACAAGAGAGGAAAAGCACCAAAGAAACAAGATTTACTATTAATAGCACTGCCAACCTCTTTTTTTTAAAAAAAAAAAAAAACGATACCACTATTACCTATTAAAAACTAAGAGGGAAAAGAAAGAGTCAAGAAAAGAAATTCCCCGTTTTCAGTGTCTACTGTGTAAACTCAGCAAATAGCAATTTTGGTACCCTCAAACTACATCGGTTTACCTCAGAAGTCAGAAGTATTTAACAATCAGGAAGAATAAAAAGGGGGGTGGCTTTTTACCGGGCTAGTTAAAAAATCTGCAAAGATCTGTACTCTATAAAAACAACTCTACAGGAAAACAGGGGCCATAACCAGAGTAATAGTTGCAAGCATCTTTATCAGGACGTGAATCGAAGGTCCTGCTGTGTCTTTGAACGGATCTCCCACCCTGCAACCAAGTTCAAAACACGATTTTTTGAGACTACGAATGAAGAACAAAAATAAAATGTTGGTCTGGGAAAAAGAATAAATAAATTCTTGAAAAGCACAATTGGGAAGAGATGCATTGCTGGCTGTCATTTTCACTCCAATGAAGGGACAACCAATGTGTTAGACAAAAGACATTTGAAATCTCAAAATGATGGGTACAGAAACTCGTCCCTGTATCCGCTATGGTTCACATAAAAAGTTGAGTTTCGTGGAGTATACACAAATTCAGAAGCCAAAATGTCCATTGGAGCCTGACAAACTTGCACGCTAGGCCTCTATTGGCTCTAGTCTGTTCAGTAAGCCCCTCTCCCCCCCCCCCCCCCCGGGATTACGAGCTCATTGGATCAGCCCTGCATTATGGCCAGTGGGTGGACAGCTGCCCTAAATCCCCTCTCCACTTTTTACCCGCAAAAAAGAAAAAGAAAAAGAAAGAGCATTGCCTTGGTCACTCTAAAGTGAAATCGCCTATGCTAACTTTGGACCCCGATACAACTGTAAGGGAAGCATGCATATACATAAACACAACTTACGTGTCTCCGGTGACCGCAGCTTTGTGGCAGTCGCTCCCCTTGCCGCCATAAGCCCCTGTCTCTATATACTTCTTTGCATTGTCCCAGGCGCCACCAGCAGTATTCAAGAAAAGTGCCATAAGGATACCCGAAACTGTCGCAAACATCAGCATCGCAGCCACAACTTTGGCACCGAGTAATGGATGTCCAATGTAATGCCCCAGAATCCGGAACACAAACCCTGCACCTCATCGATAAAACTTAGTTGAGTAATCAGTAATGTAAGTAGCAAACCAAACATCTAGTGACACCTTCATCACAATCCTGGAGACGGAGAGAGATGCAATGTCCCCAAAAACCAACATTCATCAAAAACAAGAGTACCCAACACCTTAAACGCAACCTGCAGTTGACCATGTTTGTGTGGGGCAAATGGAATATCCCCAAAGTTCCTCTGATATATTGGACCATGAACTTGGGAAGAATGAGAAACTAAGACAGACCGTTGAAATGAAATGTTTGTCAAGATGAGGTGTGCTGCTTATGTAAGAAATTGAGAAAAGGGATCACATCCTTTTCACTGTGATTACAGCTCTAAATGATACTGCAGAAAATCATACTGCTATCGAAATGTAATATAGCGAACTCTGTTCAATGGGATCAGATGACGAAAATGATGAAAGGGAAAGTGATCAAGGGAAGTAGGCATATTTTACTGTCTTAACTAGAATGTAATTGAGCGGTAAGGGCGAAACAAAAATCCTCGAGGGAAGAAAAACTGAGGCTGAGACTTTTATACCAGTAAACCGTTGCTTAAGTTTTTTTTAAAAAATAAATAAATAAATAATGTTGTTTTAGTTAAAATACAAGCTCCGGACAAGAAATTATGAAACAGATTATGTAGAGCAATTTTGTAGATTAGGATGTGTACCTTTGGTATGCCCAAGCGTACAGGCAAGTATGTTCAACAAATGCAATGACAGCAAGCTCAGCTCAGCTACCCCCCTCCCCCAAAAAACCCAAAAAAAACCCCCCACACAAAAAGGCATATAACTTACCAATAGCTATAGGCGATATGATAGCCAAAGCACCAGGTTTAATCATTTCCCTAAGTGAGGCAGAAGCAACAATTGCTACACAACGACCATAGTCAGGCTTTTCCTTGTAGTCCTGTAAAAGAAAGGTTGTCAACAAGGAGCACCAGATTGGTTATCAATGAATTTGTCAGGCCAATACTTACCATGATACCAGGCCTCTCAATAAACTGCCTCCTTACTTCATTTACCACCTCCTGAGCTGTACGACCAACAGCTGAACAGGCCCATGCACTAAAAAGGAAAATAAGCATAGAACCTAGTAGCCCACCGACAAAAACTTCAGGAATCGCAATATCGACCTGAAGAGGACGAGGGTCATATAGGTTTAACTCCAACAACACATCATCACAAGGACATAAGCAAACAATAGCAGTCAAAACTCAAAATGCAATTGTTAGTCCCACCTCTTTGAAAGTTACATTGGCAAAAGCAGCCACCTCATCCATGTAAGCACTGAAAAGAAGAAAGGATGCAAGTGCTGCAGATCCAATAGCAAATCCTTTTGTGGTAGCTTTTGTTGTGTTCCCAACGGCATCAAGAACATCAGTAATTTCTCGGACACTTTCAGGCTGCAAGAGAAGCAGAATATAATCTTTAGCATGAGCCAATTATGCATATTCAATAAATCGGCTTTAAGTAGATGAAAATATAATAATAACCTGTTGACTCATCTCCACAATGCCACCAGCATTGTCAGCTATTGGGCCAAACATATCCATCGTCAAGACATATGCAGCTGTACTAAGCATGCCCATTGTAGCAACAGCGGTTCCAAAAAGACCACCAGTAGGCTTACCAGCTTCATCCACCAACCCTGAGGTATGACCCAACCAGAAAGCAGAAATAATGGCTACACTGATAACAAGAACGGGAAGAGCGGTTGATTCAAGGCCCAAACTAACACCAGCAATTATGTTAGTCCCATGTCCAGTTGAACTAGCAAGAGCCAATGTACGCACTGGCTGATGCTTATAATCAGTGTAGTACTTGGTAATCCACACAAATATGTACGATGTTGTAATTCCAACCAGCCCACATAAAGCAAAATTCAACCAAGCAGAAGGTGCCTGCTCCGTGTAGAGTAACCAACGAGTAGACTGCACAAATGATGAAAAGATGCAAAACTAAGAACATACCGAAACTAGCAACCAGCTAGGCTAAACAGACTACACAGTACACCCTGTAGGCTCATAGAGCATATGAAATGCACACCAAGAAACAGAAGTGATATATGAAAGACTTCAGATGTTTCCTCTTACCGCTCCAAAGGTCAGAACTGCTAATACAATTGTTACAGAATATCCATTCTGAAGAACCTTCATGGGATCCTCTACAGGTTTGCCAACCTCTCGTGTGCTTCTTATTGAAAATATACCCACAGATGATATTACAAGGTCAAAGGAGTGAACCACCAAAGGAAACAAGATAAAGCCCGACGGATCTGCGTAACCCAAAGAACGAACGCAGCTAGTCTGTTAATCTCAAGAAATTGCAAATTAAAAATTTCATTTCACCCCCCGCCCCCCCCCCCCCCAAAAAAAAGCCAAAAAAAACAAAGGGGTTGATTTTAAGAAGAATCCTATGCCAATGAATTGCCATGATTGAGGGAAGCAAGGAATTTCAGCAAAAGAGATGCGCACCTTCAATTTTACACTGCTGTGCCATTGTACCACCCAATATCATAGCACTAATAATTTCTGCTGCAATACTTTCAAAAAGATCTGCACCACGTGCAGCACAATCACCAACATTGTCTCCAACCTGTAAATAGCAGGTAACCAATTTCAAACTTCAAAATGCCACATTTAAAATTTTTGGAAGAATACTAACTCATGCCATCTCTGTCTAGAGTGCAACTTCAGAGAGTCATGAGCAGCGAGAAGAATTAACATGCCAAAACTCCTAACACCTCCCCCAAAGCAAGAATAAGAAGGCGGCAAAATCAGGTAAAGACCATATCCAGAATAGGAAAATGAAAAATATATTCAAATCTCATATATCAAAGAACCATTTTTTTCCGCCCTACAACAACAGCCCAATGCAGATTATGCCAAGCACATATGATTTCAGTTCTCCCTAACAAAAGCTAATCATAAGAAGGAATGACATCACTAGACCAGTTTGTAAGGGTCTTAATTGAACAATGCTTTACAGAAGATCAATTGTGTCCAACTTACAATCAGTTGTAGTGATCTATCCAAGTGTGCCCCGAGGGGTGAGGGTAACTAAATACTACACGGTAAAATAGAGAACTAAAAGCTAAGATTCGGAGTACAGAGCATAAAATACCAAATCAGCAATGACAGCAGGGTTACGAGGATCATCTTCAGGTATTCCCTGCTCAACTTTTCCAACAAGATCTGCTCCAACATCAGCTGCTTTAGTGTATATGCCACCACCCAGTTGAGCAAAGAGAGCAACAAACGAAGCTCCAAAACCATAACCAACAAGGAGAAGAGGCACTGGACAAAGAATTTGGAAGAATAAAGAACAGTTTAGCAATGGAAAGCCAACTTCTAAGGAAGCTAGAGTCATCTAAATAAGAGGACAAAGGGTGAGCAACACATATATCTCCTTATCAAAAAAAGGGTGAGCAACATATATAACCAGCATATGTAACCAACTCTAGCAAACTGCATAACCTCCTAAACACGACGACCAGTGTAAGAGTTCAGGGAGTTTGATAATGTAAAGACCCCAAGTCTGTGGTTCACTACATGTCTCTGATTCCGTCCGCAATATTGCATATGGCATATCCTGATTCCCAAGTCAGCGGTTTACTACATGTCTCTGATTCCCTCCGCAATATGGCATATCCTTAAGGAGAGCTAGCATAAGAATAGCAGTTCAGAAGGGAGTTGAAAGTTCATAGGGCTAGTTTTGATGAGGATGCTCCGCAATCAAGATCGCTTAGCATTCCCACCATAGTCAAGCAACTGGTTTCTAATGCTTCCTTCCCTTCCAGGCTTGGAAGACTCTTGTGTGGATCTAGGATTTCAAGTCCTTTGTGAACAGTGAAGTTCCTCACGTTTCAAAATGAGTTCCTTGAAATACATACAGGAAAGCTCAGAAAGATAGGAAACAGTTCGCCTGCTACATGGTCAGACACTTAAAATCTTATGTGCAAACATCAGTGTTTGCATAAGCATTGCAGGTTGGAGAATACACTCCGGTTAATAGCCACTAAAAAAATGCATAACATCTCTGAGCTATCAGCACATAGTATACGAGACGAGAAGTAATGATAATATGATTAGAAGCGGATCAGTCTTTAAGAAGCTAGAAAAAGAGCATGCAGATCAGCGGAAAAGCACTGTCTTATGAGCACGAGGGTGAAGGCAGTTTTTTTTTTTTTTAAATACCCAATTTTAATTTAATGTGATAACAAGTGTGCTATCTAATCAGGGTTACATTTCAACATATTCATTGACACATTGATCTGCTCTGATTTCAGAGAACTTCACCAGGAATTTCTACTTGCAGTTAAGCGGTTAAAGAGATGTTGTCTGATATCTCAGGGCTAAGGGATATGCAGAGTTAGTTTTAACAGTATTCCAAACTTTTTCATAATAATAAACTAAGCTATCCTATTTCCAAGTCAAAAATCGGTAGATCCATCCATGTGAATCACATTAACAACCACCTCATCTGGCATTACTTGCCAGAATTCAGATCGACTTTTCAGCACTTCATCTTGAAGTATCTCAAACAATTTGGGATCAAGGTTGTTAATAACAACCTCACAGATCTTGCAACTTTGACTAGAAACAAAGGATATAGAACCTATGATAAGACCTCAAAGCCATGCGTAATTTCAACTCTACAGAAGGAATGCTGCATGTTGAGTTGCTGAATACAACATATTCTAGAACTAGTTCTGTATTATTTACAATTTTACACACAAGTAGAAATCAGAAAGCAATGCACTAGCTCTACATTGTTGTTGAGGAGAAAAAGCAGTTGACGTCAACCAAGAAAAACACCGACTCAATGCATGTTATGAAACAAATTCTCTAGGACATGTCAACATAACCCTTGACATAAAGATGGCCGAATTTATCCACCTGCAAGGAAACAAAATAGACCAAAAAGAAACATAAAGAGAAGAAAACTTACAATCCGTGACCTTCATAGAGCCTGGTGAATCTACCCCCAACCAAACATAGAAGGTGGCATAAAGAACAGCAACACCAAGTACAGCCAAACCTACAACAATCAAAGCTGAAAATCCGCCAGCACGAACAGCTACCTACAAACATTGTTTCAGTGTGTTCAAATTAGATACAAAACACATGTGATTCAGGCTAAAAGAGACACAGATATCATCAGATTACCAACCTGTAATGCTTCTCTGGCAGACCGCCTTGCTGCACTAGAGACTCGAACATTAGCACGAACAGAAACCCACATTCCAACGTAGCCCGCTATTCCTGAGCATAGCGCTCCCAGCAGAAAAGCAATAACGGTAATAAATGCAGATGCAGTACTGTACAAATACAAACAAACCATGGAAAAGACGGTAAGCAGAAGTCATGGGTGCAGAAAGTTCATGAATGTCAGGTAAATCAACAACGAGATGATTACCTCCCAATTCCAGCAGCTTCCTGTTGGGGAGTTCTACTGCGAAACAAATATATACCAAGAATTACCATGGCAAGTAGCAATGCCATTTTGGAGATAGTCCCATACTGAGTCCTGAAGAAGCCTTCAGCACCATCACGTATAGCATATGATATCTTGCACAAGAATTACAAACTCAATATTGGTGGAGAAACCAATAAATCAATTAAGAGGCAAATACCATTTATACAACAAATAATTTAAAGATGACACTGCAGTTAAAACTTTGAAATCACAAAGAGGAACAGCAACTAGGAATAACTTCTTATTCGCATATACATACATACATACACACACACACACACACACACACACACACACACACGCATACATATGTACACACACACAAATACATATGTACACGCGCGCGCACACACACACATATATGTATATGTATATGTATGTGTGTGGGTGTGAGTATATGTGTGTGTATATATGCGTGTGTGTGTGTGTGTGTGCATGTGTGTGTGTGTGATCAAAGTGACTCCCATGTTATTTAGGAAAGAACTGTTTCCATTAATTATTATTTCGTTCCTAGTTTTAAAAGGCGCAAGGCGCAAAGGGTCCCAGAGCGTAAGGCGCAAAGCGCGAGGCGAAGACGCACGCATCATAGATGCAAGGTGCACTTCAATATAAAAAATCATAGAAGTTTTTCGCATTATTTTGTGGAAACAAGTTACACAAATGCATTAAAAAAGTGATCAAGCGTCAATATAACAATTAACACTGCAAATAACCTTAAGATATGTTATCTTATCATCATAGTTTACCAATGCATGCACTTAATGTACAAATATAGCTCACCTTTTAACTCCCAAGGAAAGAAAAGAAGAAAAAAGGTAAAGACAAGGCTAAGAAAAAGACGAAAAATGGGGAAGATATAGTCTTGCATACTTGAGGCACACCTTATTCCCTCCTAGGCGTTGACTTGGTAGCCTCACGCTGAGGCGTGCCTCATGCGGGCTTTTTAAACTAAGATTTGGTTCACCTAAAGAAGCAGCAACAAGAAGGCAATGATAAATTGAAAATAGGAGAATGAGAGGGCTTGCATTACTCCTTGCCCTCTTTTTATTAAGAGGACATCCACTCTTTTAGCTATCATAGAGGTAAAGACAAACTTGGCCTATAACAACAAACATGTTGATTTCAATGCCGCGCATAAGATATATTTCATCAAAGTAATTTATTTCTTCTATGAGAAGGATTTTGTAGAACCAAGAACTACAAGAGACTAAATTGAAATGAGACCCACGCAAGGTGCTATTTGATTCAAAACAAACAAAGCTTGCCGAAAGAACGAATAAGTATATACAAAACCAGCAGCTTAAAACATAAATGCTCTAGACAAAAGACAGAATAGTAATATATGTACCTGGGCCATTTCTGGAGGTCCCTCATCCTTTGATAGAACCCACTTTGTAAGATATATTGACACAAGAAAGCTGACAATGCAGACAGAGAAGACAAACACGATGATCGGAGATGTCCTGGCTCCAACATAGAAGATGATACCAACGGCCAACAGCATAAGCATAAAGAGAACACGAGTGTTTAACCCCATGATAAGACGAAATATCTGCACAAAGCAGCCAATTACTACTGTCAATAAATCGAATTTTGCTCACTAATTTACATCCAGTAAGTAACACAGCTATGCTGAGAACATATAGGATCACAATGACCCCCGCCCAATCTTACATCCTTAAAGAGAAAAAAGGGAAATCTGAGATCATAACAAATAATCATTAATCATCTTGGAACATGAATGCCTTTTTTCGCTGCTAAGAATCCCACAATGCATACCAAAAAACAAAAAAAACGAATCCAATGCTTCCGTAATATTTTTCACAACGAAAAAGCCACTAGAAGTTAGGTTACCAATCATTCACTACAGCCTTCAGCCAAACTTGGCAAACCCCATAAACCATTATTTCCAAGTTTCTATCAACAGCCTCAGACCTTAGCCAAGTGACTCTTGCACAGGTGCATTATTTAAGTAATCTCGAATAGTGAAATTATGTTTCCTTTCCTGTTTCTTCAACAAAAGTAAAACATCTTACAAAACAGTTGTTTCTTAAAGTTGGAGAGGCAGTTAACTACACAAACTATAATTTGCCTTTCAAATATTGTGCAGAACGTTGATGGCTAATTGTGTCATCTTTCACAAATGGAGAGCCTCTAGTGGTTTGTTCAACAGCAAAACTATTTCCATACATCAACCAAGATAACAATTTGACCACAATCAATCTTGACTCCTTTCTTCTCAAGATTTTCATATGCAAGGTAAAGAACGGCATAGATAATTATGGTGTACAAGTCCCAACAACTGATATTTCTTCTGCAGCACTTGCAATAACTTTTCCCATGAGTCCATCTTCCTTCAATGGCAACAGAGATTATGCAGTAACCCTCTTTCATAATAGCCAGCTTCAATGGGTTTGCACCAACAATTTGCAGAGCACACTATCTTTCTATATTCCTAGGTATCATTGGCTCGCAGCTGCTGCTCACCCATTTGCTAACAATTTCCTGTGTTTTTCTGAGTCTTGCCTAGATGGCTTATACATCATTTTTCTACAGAACCGTATAACAAACTTCATGGGTGGGTAGTTTGTATTTGCTAGTAGACTTTCAGAGGTCTTTACATGCTTTTCCAAACTTCCAAATTCCCCGAGTTAAACACAACCTTCTCCTGTTTAGTTATTCTTGAATTACTCAATCAAGCACCAGAAACTTTTCTATTGTTTCTTTTGAACAACTAAAAAAAACTCTGACACTATTTCTAGTAAGTAATTTGTGTTGGATGCTCAAACTGCCAACAAAAGTTTCGGCACTAGACGCTTCATTTTAGACTAAGAACATGCGGAAGTACCTTTGCAAATGAGCAATCCAACACCTAAACATATTGGCAACTTGTAATTGAGTCTGAGCAACATGGACTGAAACTTCATTAAGTCATTGTACCTTCCATATGTCAAGCAAGTACCCAAGCTAATTCCAAACCAAATCCTATGCCAATGGCATGGTCTCAAAGGTTTGGTGCGACTCCTGAGCTAACTCCAAAGAGTCCAAACCAAAGTAATTCATGTCAACCATAAATGCTCCCTTTAAATTTATTTTTTTTCCAAGAACAGGTTATTCAAGAGTCATATAAAGGTTTCAATAATTAATAAAGTCTAGTGTAAAACATTTAACATTAATTCATATTCTGTAAAAAGGAAACATTGAAGAGTATTAATATACTAATAGCACAAAATTAAATCAGAAATAAAATTGTAACTAAGGGACAATAGTAAAAAAAAAATTTATACAGAGGCACTAGTAAATAATTAAAAGTTCAAGCTCCATTGAACGGCACCAAAATTGCCATTATACTATGAATTACTAAAAATAGCTAAAATAAACAGTAGAAAAAGGAAAAACAATTTTCATTAGCAACATATTAAAAGCTCAACAACAGTAATTTTCAAAATCAAATTATTAAATTCCAAATCGTGCATCACACGGGAATTAAAAACTAGTTATACATAATTTCCTAAGAAGTTTTCCTATTCTCATTTTTTCCTCTGTTGCAAACTCCATACTTTCATTATGAAATGAACTGTCCTTCTGATCACCCACTTTTCATCTTCTTCACTCGTATTATGGTTCCTTTCCAATTACTCAAGTCTTTTGTCTAGACTCTCTACCCATAAAGTCATTAATGCTCTGCAAGCTATGTCCTAATTCGTTAATCATAAATTCATGTTCAACACAAAACATTCCCACCTTCGTCTGCCCCTTTTCTATACGTTCTTTCCTTCTCAATTACACTGCCTTACAGCTACTTTGTTCACGTTATGTCACTCAATCTTCCATTCGCTCATACAGACTGCTTGGCAGTTGAATTAATACAAAAAGATTCACACATGATGACTACATTCTTTTCGCTTTACTTTTTGTCATTTCCCTAATGCCCTGAGGAAGCAGATCTTATTTGCTCACATATCTGGGCAGTATCGGTGTCAACATTATAACAGACCTCAATTTTTCCCCCGCAAATCTGTACAGTACCCACATCAACATTATTAGACTGCCTAATTTCACAAACACGCCACATGTGTGTCACATCATACTTGACACTCGTAGGATCCTGACAAAGCAAATTTTTCTGCAACTTACCTCAGCCGCAACATAGAATGCCGTATGTTTTAGAAGGGAAAATTTATTGTTCACTTTGCAGCAAAAACCAAGCAATCAAGCCGATATCGGTGCTGTGGGATTGACAAACAGATTATCAGCCATCAAATAACATTTATCAATTATGCTAGAAGGCTTCACAGTAAGTTTTTTTAGCTATGTTCTACTCAGCATCTTACTAACTTCAAAGTTCAAATATGGCATATCACTTTAAACTATGTCATCAGTAACGTTAGTAAGGTTTGTGTCCAAACTCCAAATGATGGAACACTGGAACAGTACACACAGATAGAATTCCAGTTCTCCTCAGCGTAGTCTTGTCCAACAATTGTGACATTTGAATACTTATCCAATAGCATGATATTTATTTGTCTCCACATTATGCATCTTTGCCTACAAAGTAGCATTAAGGTTCTCAGTCCACCTCTTTTGGATCACAACATCTCAATAAGAAGATATGAAATTTAAAAAGATGAGTTCAAAAAGGTTATTAACCTATGTCACTCAACCCACCACTGCCCACTAATGTAACTCAAATTTTCCCACAGCCTGCAAATGGATGGATCATACAAGCACACTACTCCAGTGGTCCACTACAAGTACCAAATATATCCGTAGTATGGCAAGCATTGAATATATTGCCCACTTATGTCACATAACTCACATTGAGATTGCATTTTTCCAACTGAATCACCAGGTTCAAAATAATCAATGGCTAACGAACCACAATAACAATATGAACCCATTAAGCAGCAAAGAAAACAAACCAAATTAGACTCATTGCAATATCTAACCCCCAACAAAATCGGAAAGTTTGGGGATGGGGGGATGGAAGAGGCCTCACCAAGGGGGTATATGGTTTGGTGCGCATGTCAGGGAAGGTACGGGGCCTGTCCTGGTAAGGCCCCATAGAACCATTCTCTATATCATCCATCATGATGGAATGGGTGGAATTCACCCTCCTGGCCACTGGGAATGGGCCGAACTCGCCACTTTGGGGGAGCTCTCCCCCTGAACCTGGTCGCTGAATTTTTAAATGCTGATCTTCAACCCAAGGGGATCTAATAGATCTCGCTGGGGATGTCACCTTCTCAAATACAGATCTGATTATGAGTCTAGCAACTCATCCTGTTTCTTCTCTCTTACAATCAGACTGCTTTTTCTCCGCTTATATTGACAACTCTGTGAAAATGAACTCCAATGAGTTTAACAAGTCCAACACACCACAATAATCTGCACATCTTTTCTTCATAAAAACAATCCTTAGTTTCATTCAACCAATGTTGATCTCAACTTCATATTTTTATATAAATTTTAACCTCCACACTATCTTCCATCATCCATACCAACAAACAACACAATACTAACAAATCTTCCCCGACAAATTTTGGCTAGAATTTTGAAACCTTCAAATTAACATAAAAATACTCTGGTCGATTACCTGTGATAGCAGTAGTGAAAGTTTGGATTAATTCCCTAAATGCAAATGGCGAGTTGAGAGAATTTCCGTTTCAAACGAATATGTAAAGAGATTCAAACAAACAAACTCGATCAAAATCAGAACCCTACAAATCCAAAACAGCACCAAATTATGCGCATACACACGAAAATTATTATCTGCAAACAATAAATCGATTGAACAAACAGTACAGTCAGAGAATAGCAATGAACACTTGAAAATGCATTTCGATCAACGATCAGGTAAGTCAACTGCGAGAAAACTGAAATGACAACGAAGATCCATAAAACAAAACGAGAATTGAAACTAAAACCCGATAAAATGCAATTACTTACATGAAACGTGAGATGCGATCTGGATGAGCTTGAAATAACCGCTAATTTATTCGAGCTTCGGCTGCCGTAACGGCTATATCAGTCCTGCAACTCCTCACAGGGGCGGACGAGGAGGAGGAGGAGGAGGAAGAGAGAGAGAGAGAGAGAGTTTTTGGAGTACCAGAGGCTGAATGTGGAAAATTTGATTTTAGTCGGACCTTTTTTACTAGTTTTCCCCTTTTCTCTTTTTTCTGGATTTGGGGTTTTTGGTTTTTGCCTTTTTGGAGAGATACTAATTTGGGCTCATGTTTTGTACGTAGTATATTCAAATAGATATTCTGTAAATATGTTATTGAAATAATAAACAAATAGTTATGGTAGACATGATTAATATTATAATTTAGAGGAGATAATGGAAAAAATTCAATAAAAAAGTTAAATATACAGCAACTTCGTGCATAACTAATTGGATTAATAATTAAAAAATATATGATTGTAACAAAAGTCTATATAAGTATGATGGATTTTTTATTATTTTTTTCTCTTTAAAGTTTGAATCATCTATTTAATTAAAGTCAAGCTATTGTTTGTATAAGAGTTCTTTCATTACAGATCTTACTCAAGAAGAATAAAAAATATTTGAGAATCTCAAGATTTATTAACAATAAAAAGAAAAATATTCCACAATTTAATGGCTAGGCGTGTTCAATAGCATTTTAATATAATTTTATTAGGATTATTTCATTAAAGTTTAACTAAGCTAGATGCCCAATAACTAAGATATTACTCATCAAATAGTTTTCAATTAAGCTCCATAAATCCAAGCAAAGTGTTTATGATCATTTAGATTTTTTTGGGGGCAGGGGTGCACTAAAATAAAGTATTAGTATTACTACATTTGCAATGAAATTATAAAATAATTCTCATGTCAGCGTTATGCTTCTAATGACTTTTCCATGAATATGTCAATGATAAACATGTATACATAGAAACAAAATTTATAATTAATATCGATATAAAAATTCTATGAAAATTGCAAAGTTTACGTTTAATATTCGAAGTTATATTCCGATTATGAAAATAATTTATCTTAGATAAGAATATTTCACAGTAAAATAAAATAGCAAAAACAAATCTATTTAATTATGATTTTTTATATTTAATTTACTTGTCGATGTCTTTTGGGATAATATTTAAGATTAAAAGTTTTTTTTCCTATGAAACCTACAACAACTAGATTTATACTTATTATATATTTTCATGAAACTTAAAAATGGGAAACACACATACTAATAATTTGGATCTATTACTAGACATCACAGTAATTTTTTTTAAATAACCCGTCTAATACAAAATAGATCTTGTGTGATATCGTCTTATCAAAAACTTATCATGAAACTAACATTTTTATGTTGACTTTAATGAGTGAAAGACGACTAATAATTCTTTTATCGGTAATTTAATCAGAATCATTTATAAATGAGTCATTAGTCACCATCAAATTAAAATCTAATATAATTTACTATACATATGAATACCTTCAAACTGTTATCTCTGACCCCCAAAAAATAAAAAAAAAAACCAAAAAAAAGCACCCATCATAAGTCTTTTATGATGTGGTCTCCCACTAAAAATTTGTGCTTGACTAATGAAAATTCTTGTCAAACATAAAACAAAAAAACTATATTAGAAGCAATGCGTACCCCATTGCCTGTCACAAATGACAACATGGGTATAAATGTGTGTCAGCAAGCCAATGAAATTATGCCACGTAATTAATTGGAATGTCGGCATCCACTAATAATTTGCCATGCTGTTCAAAGTTGCAGTTTCCATTCTTCCAGCTCAGACTTTTCACATGGATGGTGCCACGCTGGCACTTACCAGCATAACTAACTATTCAAGGGTTTTTTTCTTTTTTCTTGTTTTTTTTAAGCTACACTTAAACTAAAATTTTAATTTATTAGTTTCCAATGAGACTATTTATAAAGACTCTATAAGATAATAATACTGTGCCAGTTTACTATCTGCATATTACTTATCATATGAAAAATATTAATTCAACTATGTCTCATTTAAATGAGATTTAGAGTGAATTAAATCTAAGCAATTTTATCTAAAATAGATTTGTTTTTGGGTGTATTCGGGGCTAAAGAACCTCAAAGAAGCTAAGATTATTTCACATCCCTAACTATTTGAGGCCATGAGACACCTAAAATATCCTCATTAAGAATCTTGGCAAGAGGAGCAAGTGGAGAGTCCGCAAAACAAATCTCACAGGTTAACCTGGCACCTTCCTTTGATAGCATATCCGCTGCTCGATTAGCTTCTTTGTAACAATGTTGGATCGTGCCACCCAATTCTGAGTTATTTTAAAGCTGTGTTATTTGAAAATTGGCATAGTAATAACATTAGTAGTTTTTGTCACAAGTTGTACTATAGGCTTGATCTATTATGAAGGTAATTGCCAAAGGTCCACAGGTGCTCAAAGAGGGATGTGAAAATTGATGGTCGTTTTTCAGATTTTAATGCCTTCACGTTTATTACGTGAAAAAGATATTCAATTAGGACGTTATTTTTATTAAAGACTTATTTAGTAAAGTTAGTTGTTTATGTAATGAATAGCGGTTATAACTTAATGGATAATAGTTCTAATTTATCTATCAGCGAGTAGTTGTTCAGATTGATTGTAAAAGCAAGTGTGTGTTTGGTACATTTAACTATTAAGTAAGTAGATTAATATAAATTGACGTAAAATAATATAAATAATTTACAAATATAAAATTTCCAAAGGATATTTTTTAGACAAAAAATGCAGAACGATACTTTTGAATGCTAAATGTTAACATTACTACATCTTTAAAAACGTTGCTCGAAATGTTAAATGCTATTTGAAATGTTAAATGTTGTTTGAAATGTTAGTCCAGTCGTTAGATTACTGAACACTAAAGATTAAATTATCAGTGTATTGATTTAATCAGAATGCTAAAGCTATCTTAATAATCATTATATACTTATATTATGTTAAGATCAGAATTCGTGTCGAGGAAATAAAGTAAGAATCAGATTTGGACATCTATTTTCTTCTTACATGTAACATGTATAGGCTCCCTCCAAGCCGATTAAGTCAGACTTCCTAACTTGCACAATCAAAGCAATCAGGTCATATGCATTAACCACTGTCCCCCAACTCCCATCTTTACCATCATGCAACCTCCACAACAGCTTCAAAATAGAAGCCTTACTCCAACTCAAAATTTCCACGCCACTCAGCCATTTTTACAATTGATGCAGTTGCAGTGCTTACAAAACCAATTCGGATGATTCAGGGATCATCAAGCTTCGGTTTCTTGAACGTGATCGACATGTTTCTTTGGGTGCTCCTTCCCAAACTCGACCTTTGTGAGTGCTTAAACCGATTACTCCTCCTTCCACGCCTTGGTCTACCTTTGAGTTGAACAGACACTTGCCCTGTTTTCAACCTCACATTCTTTCGACGATTCATTCTTCGTTGATGCCCTTCACCATGTCGTGACTTCCTCTTCCTAGAACGGCTTGGACATGCACGTTCATCATCGCCAACTCTCTCACTGTAGGACAAATTGCGACCATGGCACTCATTGCTCGAAGTAGAGGTGCTAGGATATCCTAACTCAACATCATCCCTACTTAACTGTGCTTGCTCACGATGACGCCTACGATAGACCCGTTTAGTATGTCGGATCTTGTACCAGCAAAAACAACAAATGTAATCCATTGTCAGCCAGTAAGTCTCACAAGCAGCCCAGCTGATCTTGCACAGACTTTTCACTACACATTGGCATACCCCCAACTTGAACAACAAATAAAGGAAGACTAAGCCTGCACATATAAAGAAAACTTAACATCATGGTTAACCCATATTACTAATTGTGACTCACCCAAATACTAATGTGCCCACAAAAATTTGAACAAAAGAAGGAAAAAATAAAGGGGTTAACTTAGAATATGATATTAAATGAATCTTACAAACATAGCATAGGCCACAAACTAGCAACAGCTTCACCAAATCTGGTATGCACAAGTGCTCAATAAAACATTCAACATCCCATATTCCCGAGCATATATCTCTGTCAAAAATCAGTTGCTTATTTTAGTCACATTTCAATGTTGGGAGGAAAAACCACAAAACTCATAAAGCTTTGACGTATACAAGTCAGCATCAATTCGGATTTGTTCGGCAAGTTGAAATTTATTTTACATCGGGCGATATGGTGTTAATATAATGATTAAGATTGATATTTTAAGTACATACATCAAGTGTTCACATTGATCACTCCCCACGGTTCGTATTATATCAACTTCTACGCCTTAGAACTTTACAAACGATCACCCATTTAACCAAATAACTAATAACTCCAATCCAATGAATCAAACACGGGAACACAGCATAGCTCCCTAAATTTAGAGCATGATTTGAGAAGCGACCGTTTTCGGAAATAGTAAGTCTGCATGAGACCGTCTCATAAAAGTCATATCATGAAACAAATGCTTTTAAGGTGATTATCCTTATGCGAGATGGTTTCATCCAAGAATTTGTGTTCCGGAAAATCTTTCATTTTATTCTCGAACAGTGGAACAGAAATAATAGAGAACTTACTGGCAAGATCGCCCGAAAATGGATTTGAAAGGAGCAGCAATTGCATTACCCACCGCAGTCCCAACATCACTCGCACCTTTGCTTGCAGCGTTCCCCATTTTGGTCTTTCATAAACAAATTCAGAAAAACCATTCACATATTTACCATTTCACTCT
Organism: Selenicereus undatus; assembly: GCA_017589665.1. Taxonomy (NCBI): domain Eukaryota; kingdom Viridiplantae; phylum Streptophyta; class Magnoliopsida; order Caryophyllales; family Cactaceae; genus Selenicereus; species Selenicereus undatus. The sequence continues at coordinate 119,948,737 of JACYFF010019584.1, read as the reverse complement.
GCTGATCATCTTGTGAGTTTTCTTCATCATTCTGTCATATTCTGGTTTATAAATTATAACAAGTGCCAAAAATTTGACTTCTCCCAAATATATAATTTGAAAAACAAAATCGTAATCTTAAATATAGAAAATAAAAAACAAAACAAAGTAATAATTCGGTGACCAAAAAAGTGTTTTGAAATCACAGAGGAAGAACCAACTTTTGACAGAGAGAGAGATTTTGCCACCGTCAAACGGTTTCAGGAAAGAAAAAAAAAGGGAAAAGAAAATTGAAAGGGCAAAAAAGCGGGGGCCGAAAAAGAAAGAAAACCGACTAAAAATGTGCTTATTGGGCTACGAGGCCCAATAAAAGGAACGGCCCAATAATCATTTGGAGTGGTATAAAGCGATGCGTCCTCAGTAAGAGGGGATTAAGGGTTAGGGTTTAAGCGTAGGTGCGAGGCTTTTAATCGATCTACTCGTTAGAGAGAGAGACAGAGAGAGAGAGCAGAGAGACAATGGCGCCGAGGGGAAAAGGAGGAAGAGGAGGAAAGAGATGCGAAGAAGGATCGCAGACATTGAAGCAGGTCAAAGAATGGAGCAACTGGACTTTGAAGAAGGCTAAGGTCGTCGTTCACTGGGGATTCATTCCTATGGTCATCGTCATTGGCATGAATTCCGAGCCTAAGCCTACTCTCTCTCAGCTTCTATCTCCTTTCTGATCTGGTTTGATCTTTTACTCTACTGCGTGTTCTCAATATTCGTCGATATGTAATCCATCGGAATTGCAATCTCTGGTATGGTATGATCGAATATGGATATAGCAGTCTGCTAGGTATTGTCAATTGGAAACTTAGGGTTTCGATTTCTTACATTTTGGACGAATCGTTGTTATGAGTATGACTTAATATGAGCTCTTTTTTGTGCGATCTTCGGCGTTTGGATTTTGCTTTCGTGTCGATTTCGATCGTTGATCTTGTTTATTTTGATTGAGTTTATGGAAAATTTGCCAGTGGAATGATTCCTGTTGGATTCGAGAGTGAGAGAGATTGAGATAAACTGATTTTTGGTTGTGTTCGTAGGTGTTTTTGTCCTGTATTGTATTTCTTGTTTTCTGAGTTTGGCAGATTGCCTGAAATTTTGCAGAGAACATCGTAAAGATTCTGGCTCACAGAACTTGATATTTCTCCTTCAAAGTTTTCTGATTTGAGTCTTTTGAAATAGGAATATTGCCCTAACTACAAAAAAATATATATATCCGAATGAAAAAGATGATAATAACTATACAAAGGCTTTCTGGGCCGAGAAATTTGGGTGCCTGGTTTGGACAAAACTTTGCTAATCACATACTCAAACCTTGACAAAGGATGTGAATGTTGGCTCATTTCTACGCTATATTTACAAGGGCAGTACGAGTGCTGGTATACAGAAACTACTGACCTACTTATGATCTGCACTCGATGAACTCATTTGATCGACACAGGCATTTTCGATGCCCAAGTAGTCAGCTGCGAATTCTTCATCGTTCTTACCCAACATGTCTTTCAGACTGCAATTTATATTTCTATCCCTTAACGCAAAGAATCTTGGTCTTATCTTCTTCTCCAATGAGTAGCTGAAATACCTAGGAAATATCACCACTTCACTCACTGGCTTGCCCATAATGTTTAGCAGGAAGTCCAGTTTTGGTCTCAGGACGAAGTTAATGCTGTAGGTGAGCAGAGGGGAGAAGCGTGCCACCATTGATGCAATCTCCCTTGTTGACAAACCGAATTGCATCAAGTATGCCAATCTAGTCATTAGAAATGGAAACAGGAAGATTAACCGGTTGTAGGAATGTGATTACAAATGTATAATTCATATGTGCTCGGTTAGAGTAAACATACCATGGGAAGAAGACCAAAGAGAAAAGCATAAGAGATAACTTGCTAAGTTAAATGTACTCACTGCTCAGCAGTGAAGGTCTCACCTTGGCATAACAGTTCGGTCAACGTTGGACAGCAGAAACTCAGGATTTTTCCTTATCACCCCAGGAAGCTGTTCTTTCCGTATGCCCAGCTTAGTCAGGAACTCAACTTTCTTCTGGAATGTATTTTCGATGCTACCAGCAGAGATCTTTGGGCAACGGACTAAAACTTGGGCAAGATCGTCCTCGTTGAGTCCCAAATCTTCAAGCAAGAAAGATACCACCTGAACAAAAAGGCAGTGTTTCAATGAGAAACAACAGTGGACTGGTGAACAAATTACCTTTTGGAATTCTTCAGGCTTGCGGTATAGCAGCTGAGCACTTGACGAAAGTGCAGCACTTCATGGGCAGGGAGCATATCTTTTAATGTTAAAGACAGTTCCACACAAGCCTTGACTAGTAAACCAAACGACTCAAGAGTTGCCATAAGGAAAGGCCAGAGAAGGAACAAATTACCTTTTGGAATTCTTCAGGCTTGCGGTATAGCAGCTGAGGACTTGTGCGAATGACCTTACCCAGGTCTTTCGTTCTTACACCTAGCTCATCAAATTGTTCTACCATTGGCTTCAACTTGTCAACTGAACAGCCCAATATAAGTGGCCAGTCCCTAATTGCATGATGTATGCTGACTCTTGGTACCTGTATCCCTTTGTCAACAGTCAACACTATGGGCAGTTTTATACTTTTATTGGGAATATAACGCTAGAAAAGATGGCCGAAGGGGGGTAGGGAAGGTCAGTTATGCTTCCTCGTTGTCCTCTTTAGTACAGAACCAATATTCTCCAACTAGATCTCGGAATGTTTGACAGTGGTGAACTTGCATGCCAAAATGCTTTGTAGTTGTATCATCAATCTTCGGCTTGATTTTAAATCAAACACTTGGGACATAACTGCAAGACAATTGACCTAGCTGGCAAGATCAACAGAAATTCTTATGCTGAAGAACCATACCTTATGAGCATCAAAGAAAGTAAAGATTTCTTCATAATTTTTCCGAATGCTTTTTGAAAGCACCCAAGGATAGTTCACCAATATCCTACCAACATTGTATTCCATCACCCCAACCTGGAAATAGAACAGCGGTAGATGACTAAGCATCTCAAAGCAGGTGCTAACTAGGATGTTCACATATGACCATCTATTAGAAGGGACTAAATTGTAGGGTCGGGCACAAGCAGAACACGACTAATCCATCACATTCGGGATTAAATCACAGTTTGGTAATGCAGAAACCAACGACATATATTTTACAAATCCAAAAGAACTCGAGCCAAGAAGTTTGGATACGATAGGAAATGAGTGCCATGTATGAAGTTCAGAAGACAACTAGCGTACCTTCCGAAAGGGCTCTAGTGCAGCCTTAATGCCTTTAATGTCAAGGAAAAGAAGTGGGGGATACAATAGGAGGACATGTCCGGTCCTCTGTGTTGGAACTCCGATATCCTCAAGAAACTTTACCATAGGTTTCAGTTTCGATTCTACTGGCAACAGGAGAAGACGAGGAAATGACTCAATTAGAAACCTAAATGAAGCATCACAGGATCCTAACATATCCAGCCCACCGCGCCTTGCCTCAATCTGTGAAATAAAACAAACAATGCACAACTCAAAAAACATTTGATAAACTCAGCACACAACAACCAAAAATCTCAATCTTAGTAGGTGTCAGCAATGGAAGATCAATACTAGTACCCGAGCATTACACATCACTATACCAACCTTTTCAAAGAATGACAATGTTTGCTGCACATCCTCATCCACAGAAATAGACAGGTGGAACATCATACGACGGGGAACCCTACCAGCAAGCACTGCATCAGCACTGCCAGAAAAGAATATCTCCTTGACATACTTAACCTATAAAACAAATGTGAAACAAGCAAGTTGTTGGCAAATTTACATCTAATCTAATGAAACCCAGATACATGTCAATGTTATCTTTTATGGTTTGGCTGGAAATTGAGAAAGCAGAGAATCCCAGGACCACCACTACAGTTTATTGGCAAGTGCTCTGTAACTGTTAGTCACTACTCACTAATCCAGCAAGATGAGTAAGAGGGAGAGAGTAAAGACCTTGTGACTAAGAGATGGGAGTGACTCCGAGGATAACAGGCGAGCAAGATGAATGGAAGAAGACAAGCTCAATCCAGCACTCTCCAAGTAAGGAATTTTCCCATTATCACCCTTCTCCTTTGCTATGTGCTTGACTTTCTCCTTGAACGACACAGGCACCATTCCATTCTCCTCTTGTTTCTCTCCCATCCATGAAGTCCAAAGCGACAGCTCGTCCAAATCCCTAACTCCATCCCTCAACATCTTCGCGTATTTCGGCGAATTCGCAGCTATTTGAACACATTCAAGCTTCGAAACCCCAGCTTCCTCCAACATCTCCGACACAGCCTCTCGCAATTCTCTCTCCTCCGAATCAAATTCACCATTTTCTCCCTCGTTGATTGGGCCAGAGTCGGAGGAAGAAGAGGAGGGGCGGGAGCATCCAATTGAGATCCGCCATGGATGAGGAGGAGAGAGAAAAGGCTTAAGCTTGAGATTGTGAGGAGAAATTCGGCGAGGAAGGTGACCAATGCAGTGAGGAGAAGGTCCTGGTAGAGAAGATTGAGGAGAGAGAAGAAGTAATCGAGCGAATGACATTGTTGAAATTGGAGAAGCTCCCGATAACATACTCTCGGACGATGAACTTGTTTCGATAAACCCTAAACCCCTCTTTTTTTTTGGGGGGGGGGGGGGGGGGGGTACGTTGTTGGATGTATCATGTATGCCACTTATATAGCTAGGCTGGACACTTATGTTTTTTAAGAAATTTTAACGTCTTCCCGCCCAATGCGAACATTTTCAAGTAATTTTATGAAATTGTCTGCCCCAAAAATGTCAGTAAAAGAACATCATTTGAGATCCACAAAAAATCATTCAGACGATTTATTTTTTTATTAAAACTAGATTATCAGATCAAGTCTTGTGAAATAAGAATATTTATGTTGAAAAACTCTATATTTAGGACTAACAATTTCTTTAGTTTGATTAATAAATCAAAAAAATTTAAAAAATATTGTTTGAAATGATCACTTTTACGTAATCACAGAGTTCTATTATGTAAACAACAAGGTCACGATTCTACTAGTGAGATAATTTCATTGAGGATCATTATCATCTTAGAAACATATTCATTTTATACAAACATAATGATAATTGTCAATGAAGTCTCAACCTAATGGTGAAGATTGATGTACTGGGTATATTAGTTCTCATGTTTGATTCCTCCATCTTCGATTGTATGGTGATTGTATTATATTGTACTTCGTGACTTCCAAGAACCAAAAAACAATGTCATGATATTTTGACATAATATCATAATCCACTCAAACAAGAACAATATTCAATATACAGATAAAATCCAATCTTTAATTAGTCAATCCTATAAGAATATATGATAATACATTATTACAATAAATGCTTTCTATTATTACACATGTATTCTTACAAAATAAGAGAATCTAACCATACATATCTATAAAATAAGACCTGCAAGTGTCCACCATAACAATGTAATGATTGTGGACAAACCCCATAAGTGGTAGTCTAGCTCTCCATTGAGTAAATTTTCTAATGCAAAATGATAAATATTTTACTGTAAGACACTTTTTAAGTGTCTTACTTTCACTTAAAATTTATATTGTTATATATTAAATTGAAAAAAATGGTATAATTGAATAGTGGAAGGATATTAAAATTTATAAATTTTGTAAAATCATAATTTTATACATAATATTTCACATTTAGAGAATCACACATATGATTTGCCTTTACAGATGGAGTTGATCCGGTTAGGGTATCAATTTGTATTTATTAACTTAACTAATGAACATCAAAGCTTTACAACTCATAATAAATTATGATTATTAAAATTTTGATGATTTTAAATTAAAAAAGCTATTAATTTAAATTAAGATAAGACATTTAAGCATGTTTTATAGTAAGACACATATCATCACCAATTTTCTAATATGGCATCATCATGCTTAGAACAAGACCCATAGCTAATCCTCCATCTAATAAATTCGCTAGTACTCCAAAACGGGGAAAAAACAGAAGACGAACAAGTCCATATATTTACAAAGATCTTGCAACACAAAACACCAACCAGACCATATTACAAGATCTCAAAAGGCTCTATCAGATAACTACCTCCCTACACGGCTACGCCTAAACACAAAACCAGTCACCACACGTAATTAAAAGAGAACAGCAAGAGGGGCATGCGAACTTACACACACAAAATTAGCCCCAAAGTCAGCTTAACACAAGACTAAAACCTACTAATATATCATATATGTATACATGAACAACACACCTAATTCTAAACATCTTAGCTAAGTCTAACCATCCATTTTGGGCTTTGCCTTCCACCAGGAACTCCAAAACCAGTGATAGGAGGAGGGGGTTTGGTCAGGTCCAAGTGCCCTCCAAGAGGGGCTTGATGGGGGCAACGTCTGGCCCGAACATCTTCACCAAGTCCGAGCACTCAGGGTTGGGCTCCTCAGTTTCCGGCCTAAGCTCCAAACCCAACTCCTCCGCAATGTTATCTGAAGCCGAGATCAAGAGGAGCTCGCACCCTTCATAGTTGAGAAAGTCAGGCGGGTCAGCTGGGTGCCACCGCTTGTTCCCAAATAGTCCTTGAAGGTGAGCCGGATAAACCGCCTTGCGCTTGCTTTGGACTCCGGCAAAGTAAGACCTCCGGCCACCCGGTATTTCCGGGTTCTTTATTTGGATGACGAAGGATCCTTCCCTTTCAACATTGAGCACTTCCTGAGGCTCATTTTGCCTATCTTTAGGAGGGAGTTCCAGCTTGTAGATAAAGTGGGTGTGCATTCTCTTGTCTGAGTACTCGTGCCTTAGGATGCGGTATATGCCTTCCCCTAGGGCCCTTGCCCTCGGCCTACGTCGATGTCCTCGTGTTGCAGTGTCATACTCCTCTACACTCAATCACATTGGGTCATGTTAATGTCTAGTTACAAAGAAATCCCATGAGTAATTAAGGAAAAAAGTGCACATACGTTCTTTAAGAGCATCCTTGATGTCATCAAGATTGGTAGTGACCAGATCAACAAAACCCCACGAAGGCTTGCTCTTCTCCCCTGGATCGGGGAGAGACTTCCGCCCCAGGATGATCAACCGAAGAAGCGGCTCTCGTTCTATGTTCACTTCCTGCACCAACAGTATTCCGCAACTATAAGTACACAAGTCTTCTCAAATTCACAATAAACCCATCAGAAACAGCAGCTAGGAGCCTAGGACACAAAATGCGAATTAATGCTGCTAAGGCTCAATCAATCATGCAGTCATGCACCTGGGCTCCATGTCCACCTTCCGGATGCTCTTTGAGACGAGGTTCGTCTTCATCATGGTGACTTGAACTCGGGCTAAGTCCATGTTTGGCACCTTCTTTGCCAGAATCCGGGCATTGTTTCTGCTCCACAGGTTTCTCACCAGATTCAGGGCGTAGGACCATGTACAATCTTTGAACATCATCCTGGCTATGAGCTTCTTCTTTGTTCACTTTTGGCCTGTAAAAGAAAAATATCTCCCCCCTTTCCTGCAATTCAAACACCCCATCTTGGCATTGTTACTATGGTTGAACAATCAATTGCATACACAAGAATATAACTCATTCAACCACCTCTGCATAGCCAATTGGATGCTACTTCTCTCCATAGTGAGTTCAATGTTCCTTCAGTTGGTATGTATATGATTCTACCCCCCCCCCCCCCCGAAAAACAAACAAACTGGGGGGGTTTTATCACATCCTTCATCCTCCCAGGAAAGGAAAAAAAAAAGAAAGAAGGGGTGTTTTCCTACCGTTATTGTTTTTCTACCGTTATTCAATTGGATGCCACTTGTCTCCATAGTGAGTAATTTATGAGTACCTGCCAACAATATAACTCCGTAATCAACATACATGGTTAAAACCTAGACCCCGTATCGTTTTTCTACCGTTATTCAATTGAATCATGCATACTGATGCAGAGAATCATTCTTACCAACACCCCTCCTTGTACCAATCTTGATAATCACTCACTTCCAAATATGTGATCTTACAAAAAATGACATTTTATCTAAAACGCGTCCAATTTTTACACTCATGGGTGGATTTATGAATAGTGGAGGGGTGTCCCCATAATAAAGATTTTAATAAGCCATTTTGAAAAGGTTATATTGATATATATATATATGGATATCTCTAAATTAGGTCCGAACAGCCATGAGTGCTCTCTAAAAAATACCCAACATATACCGACATTTTTAATATTTTTAATTATAAAAACATAGCTATAGGGTTGAAATTTGATTAAAAAATAAAATAAAACTAAATACATCCAGGCCCATATATCTCTCTTTCTTCTTGTAAGGCAAAACTACATTCTAGTTTCCTAAACTTCTCTCTTACGTGTATTTTAGACTTTTAATTTAATCTAATATTAATTTTTTAAATTTTTTATTGTTATTATTGATTTTTTTTCAACTGTTTAATTTCAATGTATTCTTCATATAAAATCCTCTTTGACCGACGCTAATCATTAATCTGAAAAGGACGTTAGTAAACACACATATCACAACAATACAGTACCTTTCAAAAAAATTATGCACATATATATATATATATATATATATATACACATAAACTTGTGGATGAACAAATTAAAGACCTGGATTTCGACAGGAGCATCAGTCCTCTTCTTGACTTCTTGACCGTGCCCCATTGATGCTATTGTTCTCCTTGAGACTCTGCTTGAAAAATTCACCCAAGTAGTTCGCTCTGATTTTCTGGAGTGGACTGCTGAAAAAGAGATGAGAAATGTTAGCCTTGGTGCCCAGAAAATACGAGTGTTCATTTTGACCGACAAAGGGGATGGACTTGCAGTTTCGGGCTGCCGCCAGAAAACTCCACACTTTTAAGCCACTTGGCGATTTCTGGTGCACTGCCACGTTTCTACTCTCTTAGGCTTCCACGTCCTCTTTTTAGGGAAAGAAAGAAAAGGCTAGGATAATGTCAAGCCCGGCCGCTTACTGAATTTTTTTTTTTTTAATTGTGGGCTGACAGTGAAGCCCAATTCATGCAAAATGAGAGAGTCTATGGTGTAGGTGTAGCCCGAGCTCGATACAGAAAGTAAAATTATCATAAAATTGAGTGGCTTTATAAGATTTTGCTAAGTATTATAGAACTATTAGTTAGAATATTAATTATTATTTTAATTAATTTTACTTCTTTTAGCATGTATATAATTTTATTTATTTATTATATAATTAGCAAGACCTTTCATCTTCTCCTTAACCGTTGCTTAGAAATGTCATTAATACTCTTGCTTGTAAAAATAGCACATGCGTAAACTAAACAAAACAATAGATACAAAGATTCTTTAACTGATAAAATAAATATGACCAGTGAAAAAAATATTGATTAAATATTTATAATTCTAAACATTGACATATTGATTTATTCAACACTTACATTGCAAAAGGAATAATTGTAGTTTGATTAAAATTCTAAGAAGCTATTTGATTTGAATTTAATATACAATAATTCAAATTTAAGCTCAATCAATTCAATTTAGAGGAAAAATTAATTATTATTCGATCTGATAAATTTTTAAAACAAGTTTACTTTTTCCAGATTTACAAAAATCTTAATACCTTAACCCTAATAGAATGTGCATAAAGTTCACAGTGTGTATGCGGTATCCTCTTCTTTCTTAACTATCTTTCTATCCCTTACTAATCTCTATTTGGATCTCTTATCTTTGTCAGCTAATGTTGTATTTTTTCCCCTTTCATTCTAGCTGCGTTACTACTATTCATCAATTTCTCTTTTAAATGACTTCGTGTTTTCTTTTTCGTCACGTTTTTACTTTAACGTATTGAAATGTCTAATATAAAAAAAGTATGTGACATTGAAAAAAGTATCTAACATTACACCTATAAGTGAGGACAAACAATGGCAGAAAGAGTTTTTTTTTGCAAATATTCAATGAAACGTATAATTGAATTATACTTTATCATACTTGCATTGAATCCAATTTGAACTGAATTCAACATCCAATATGACGGGATCGAATTTGATTCAAATTCTAAAATCTAATTATTAATTAAATTGGAAACAAATTTTTAAACATCCTGTTCAAATCCGATCAACTATCATTTCTAGAAGAGGATTCAAATGGGCGGGGTAAAATTAGCTACAAAATAACTTGATAAATATATTAGTGCCCTAGTGCTAACGGGTAACCCTTTTGAACATGAATTATTCCTCAAAGGGTGAAGCCAAGAATTCAAAGAAGGTGGGAGGGGGGAAGGAAAGGGAGGAACAACAGCAAAACCCCTCAACCCAAAAAAGGAATTACAAAAAGAAAACCCCCGCCTTTCTTCAGATAGCCAATTTGCCCGAAATAAGTTCAATGCTATCAGTATGGGGTCGTTCAACGCAACATTAACCCTAACATTGCCCAGTTCGGTAGCTGTTGTTGTTTTAGTAATATCAGTTCCAGTGATGATTAATTGCTTCTGCCCGGAAAGATTTATAATCTGATTATGGAGGTATTCCCGGTTTCATTTGCTTGCTTATTTCCCCCTTTTAATCCCAGTGATTTGGCCCATTACCTGCATTGATTCCTATGTTGTGATGATTGTGGACGGCATAGAGGCAATAATCAAACTTGGGTTTCTCTCTGTTGCTCTTATCGCTCTACAATTCAAGTCCAATTTTCATTTACATATGCTTTTCATCTTATATTAGTTGGCTTGTTTAGTGTTGGTGGGTTAGGTTGCATTGGGGGTTGCATTTAAGGTGCTGCGGGTTGCATCTGGGCTTGGATCTGAAGTTCTGTTGCTTTTGGTCTGGCAAGAAGAAGTGTCATAGTCATATGAAAAAGGGCAAAAAAAAAAAAGAAAAGAAAAGAAAAAAATTGTTGGTAGTTTAGGTCTTGGTATAGTGGTTGAGACTAATGCTGTGTTTGGATATTAGAGGGGGAGGGGAGGGGAGGTCAACGAAGGGGAGGGAAATGGAGGGGAAGGGAAGAGAGGGAAGGAAAAATGTATTTACCTTGGATTTGAAGTGGAGGGGAAGGGAGGTTAACTATATGTGTTATGTTTGGATTAGAAAAGGGAGGGGAGGGGAGGCGAGGGGAAGGGAAAGGAAAAATTACAATTAAAATTGTTATATCACTTCCCCTCCCCTCCATTCACCCTCAATTTGGGGGTATAAAAATTGGATTATGGGTGTTTGGAGGTGAGGTGTTCCCCCTCCTTCCCCTCATCCTTTTTTTCCAAACAAGGGGAAGAGGGGTTAATTAACCTCCCTTCCCCCTCCTTCCCCTCCTCTAATCCCAATCCAAATACAGTGTAAAGCACTGAGTACTTAGGTGATGTTTGGGTGGGTGTAAGCAATCTTGTTGTGCAAACAAATTTGTAATTGCATTTTTATTATCTTGTTTGATTGTAAGAGAGTATCGCAATTCACAAGTACTTTGTAATTATAATTATCTCAAACTATGTAATCATGAATGCATTATAAGGTTCATTGTATTACGTTGCATTCAACCAAACATCACATTAGTGTTGATGCCCCATTTTGGCCCTTCCTCATTGTGTTATACTGGCGTTTGGTCCTTGACTTTAACCCACTCGTCCCCCGAGAGAGCAGCTAGAGACGGTGAGCTTTCCCTAAAAGCAAAGCACACTATGGGCAAAGTGTTAGCAAATATTATGATTAGCTTTCAGGAAAGAATTTCAAGCATTCTTGTCATACCTCCTGATTGTATTAGTTGAAAGAGACCAATTGTAGTTATTGAACAGACCGCTGATGGAGTGTGCCTCCTTTTAAAAATTTGGATTGGTGGGCAATATGGAATATGTATACCACGTGTTGTGGGACTTGTGGCACACATGATGAATTTGTCTGCCCAGATACTCCACTAGCAAAATAGCTTGCTATTTCACGGAAAGGAGCTCTAACTAAGCTTTATGTCTCAAGTGTGAGCAATTGTCGAAAGTTGGGAAATGCTGATGGGCGATGGTGAAGACTGATGCCGTATGTTTACTTTTATGGATTACGAATACGTATATAGATGCACTGAAAGGGATTGTATTATCTTCAAAAAATCTTTGCTGAATACAAGGTAACGAGAAACTATTAGTTAGTAGTATAGGATACACTAACTTTGGCTGAATCATTATGCTACATGGTTATATTCCATATTTGGGGACTTGCAATCCATTAGGAGCGGCTACAGGGTTCACCTAGGACTTATATGCAAAGGTTTGCATTTCTCATCATATAATCTGCTTGCTTCACAAGGCCTCTTTCATCCCATTTGCTATGTAAACGGACTACATGCTGTGGTCAAGATGGTCTTCAGGTGCATCATCTTACTTTATCAATCAGCACTGTTGATTAGTGGTGATATGTTGGCTTAACTAAAAATGTGGGGTAGATAAATGGGTTTCATCTAACTTTTCTAACTGTTCCTCTTATTAGTCTGTTCAACCTGCAATTGGAACAAATGAATTTAGAGGGGAGAAAAACCGTAAACAAAAATAGTTGTTTGTTATGTAATTGTTTTATTGCAGATTCTATACCATGCAGTGAAGATGGCAGGGAGGGAATTTGCGAACTGCTTGCTGCTGAAAGTCTAAACATGGGATCACTTGCTGTGTCCTACAAAAAAAGTTGCTTTATATTGCATGTGTAAAACAGTAACTATAATGAGGTTAAATTGCAGATGTCTCAGATTCTTTTTCTATCTATAAACAGTTGGTCGAGCAAAAGTTTCTTCCTTCATTGAAACACAATATGAGGTTGAAATTATTATATTGTGCGGTCCTTCAACTAGTTTCTCTATGTGATACATGTTTTCTAGCATATGCATGTTTCACATGCAGTTAAGCATATACTTTTATCTCTACCATGCAGGGTTTTGGCAGAGAACTAATGAAAGTATAAAATGCACAAGGCTATGTTTAGGCGAGTTAGGACTTCTATTATGCTCATTAGATTCTGGTTATCTGACATACCATACTTGCTACATGGACATTCTGGCTCTGTTTTGTATTGGAAAAAAGCCCCTTCCCTTCCCCCCCACCCCCAAAAGAGTTTTTTTTTGTAATTAATTTATTTATGTATATCCAGTTCAAGCATCAGGTAGCCTAGCATTGCTCATTTAAAATTGTTCTTTCATAGGACCTTGTGTGCCAGTTCTTAGTTTCTCTACTTCAGTTCTTTGCCAGTAGAAACCTAAAAGACATTTTGTACATACTGACCTGTGACATGGATGACTGGCTGTGAACAGAGGAGTGGCTTCCAGAGGCATAAAACATAAAAGGCTGTATTGTGTCATCAGCAAAGTCTCTCAATCTGTCAAGTTCTGGCAAGACTTCCCCAAGGTCTGGTCTGTCTTTCCGCCTTAACTGTGCACATTGAATGGCAATCTTTGCCATGCTCAAGGCCTCTTCCAATGGCCAATCAGGCACAAAAGGGTCCAGAATTTCAGCAAATGCTCCCTTGTTTATGGAAGATTCCACTTGAGGAGCTAAACCCATGGGTGACTTGGCAGTTAGCAGTTGAAGAAGCACAACCCCAAGTGAATATACATCAGATTTCACACTAAGCAAACCAGTTTGTTGGTACTCTGGATCAATGTAGCAATACGTCCCAGCGGTTGACGTCATGCAATATTGTGTTATTTGGTCAGCAACTGAAGGGGGCACCAACCTTGCCAATCCAACATCACCAATCTTACTGACAAAGTACCTATCCAGTAGTATATTCCCGGGTTTAAGGTCACGATGAACTAAAGGCTCTGGCTTTGTCTGATGGAGGAAATGCAGTCCTGTGGTGATGTCTGCTGCTATTCGAAACCTAACTTGCCAGCCAAGAGGTGGGGTGTTACCTCGGCGAAACAAACGAGCATGCAAACTACCATTTGCCATGTATTCATAAACTAGGCATCCATATTCTGGGCATGCTCCTAGAAGAAGAACCAAGTTGGGATGCCTTATGGAGCTCAGTATTTCAACCTGTACGCAAGGTAAGGTAAAGGAAAAAAGAACTTGAATATTTGCCCTTTTTTATGTATATTTTTTAGTGAAAGGTAAGCTTGTCCACTTGCAGGGGGGAAGGGGTAAGCAATTCCTTGCAAGTTGTGGTTTGAACCCCTAATCTCCCATTACCACTTTTGCGAGTGTGTTTCCTCAGAATACTTTGCTTGGTCTTTCCATTCGAAATATCCAATTGGTGAATACGTTGAAAATTACTAATTTGATATAATAGTGGTCAACAGCTTGAATCAGCTGGATGAATGTAAGTAATGACCACATGAACGGATATGATTGTTAGACATAAAATTTTTAGTACACTTTTCAACAGTGCTCTATATTTTGACTGGTTCCATACATTGGCTCAGGTAGAACTAGAGCTTCTTAAATATATTATCTGGTTGCTTTCCAGATCTCAGTTTCATTTGATATGATTTTTGTTAACCAATAGTCGTTGTGGTCAGTTGTATTCATGCCAGACTTAGATGTCAACATATTCCGATTGTCAAATTCCATCTATTTTATTAATGGCTTGGTGTGAATAGTCATTAGTTTATGGCTTTATCTTGCTTATTTCATGAAGTTAATTTTGCCTTAGAAAAAGTCGTGTACACTAATAATGTTGTATTATTTATTTTTTTTAATAATAGTACCAGAGGCTCCTTTTCTGACCTCTTGTTGAAACTGTATCTTCCCTTGAGCAGCATCCGGACGTAACACCTTAACTGCAACTCTTGTGTGATCAAGGTAACACTTATAGACAGGACCATAGCCTCCTTCTCCAATCTTGCAAGATTCAGAGAAATCGTTTGTTGCTGTTTCTATCTCTTTAATGGTATACTTTCTGTACCTTCCAACACAATGTGTTGATACGTCCTCCCCAGTTAGTCGTTGGATCATTCTTCTTTGTTCCCCTAGATGTGCACTCATTTCAGCTCTTTTTCTTTCGGCAAGTGCCGTTGCAGCTTCGTTGGGGGTTCCTATCTCTTGAAGCCTTCTGTCTTTATCAAGCTTCCACCGTTGAAGCTCTGCTGCCTGCATTTGTTTGACAATCAAACAATGTGCTATCAATAGTGTCAGCAATGATCCCTCTCTCTCTCTGCCTTCCTTGTTACCCACCTTGTTGCCTGGAGCTTTTTTTTAAAAAAAAAAATCCTTATTCTTTTTTGGGGGGGGGGGGGGAACATGCACCACCTACTTGTTTTCTTTCTTTCTCTCTTGCAATAACTGCTTCTTTGCAGGCTTCATTGTACATTTCCATGGTCTGCTTTAGCTCTAGCTGCAACCTTTTCATCTCAGCATCCACATCTTCCTGTGGGTTATTTTCAAACAGAATTCACATGGTTACATATCGTTCATTACACAATGTAGGCGAAACCAGATGTCTTGCCTGCAAAGTAGTTCCATAATTCTTGTGTTCAAAAGGTAAACTAGTTAATGCAAATCTCAGCCAATATTACTCACAGTTCATCTAGATATGAAAGCGGCCTCCCCCTCCTCTTCACCACATAACCAGCTAGTGTATTTGGTGATTTCAATTAATCACGCATGTGATACTGGATTTCAATTAATCACATTTCATCTTTCTTCTATAAAATATTTTCACAAAATCCTTTTTTGTAGGTCTCTTGGAATTAGCCTTTCTACGGGTAGGAATGCCGGTAGAGGTAAGGTTGCCTACAACTGGATCTCCCTAAACCCCGCGAAAGCGGAACCCACACTGAGAGGTGGTGTTGTTATTGTTGTTGTTGTTGTGATACTGGATTTCCGAATGGGGTCTTGAAATATTGGCAGTGGAGTTAGACAAATAACGATGAGAATGGCACTTATTTGACCTAGAGGCTATGGGGATGAAAGATGAACCTTTCTTTTTTAAAAAGGAGATTCATATGTCATTTTTCAAAGTCAATTTTTTTAAAAATATCCTTCTAAACAATGCCTTCTTAGGCATTGAGAAGACAAAATTTTGCAGTGTCAACCAACTGCGCTGGCATCAGTTCCCAACACCGTAAATTTATCAGCAGCAGATTAATCGGAGGGGCCTGCTGGTCTCCTAGATCTGCACTTGCATGTATTTCGTTTTCTAGTTGATTACATGTAGCATTCACGTCTCAAACAGGTGCATACTCATGTTAGAAAATTACCCTCTTAATCTATGGCCGCTAACAAATGCAATATTGCTCTTAGATTCTTGTTGAGTATAACATCTTGGTATTCAAAGGTGATCATGTTATGTAGAGAGGGGGGGGGTGATTGCAGATGGTTAAGTGTGTAGCTATGAATATCCGTGGCTACTTTTGTCAAAAATTCAGATGTATGCAATTTGCTTCTGTTTTAAGTACTTTTAACCACACAGAGCATGACAGCATGGTGCTTTTTGCATGGAATTAAAGATCTAATGATGTTTTAATGTTTAGGAATTTGTGCTTACATCAAGATGTGATGCAGCTGAACTCCTATCGCGGGAGACAAAAGAAAAATCATGCAATGAGCTAGCATCACTTGCCCTTGGTCCAAAACGGAATGAACCCAAACTTCGTTCTGAACTGTTAGAAAGCCGTGGGGTACGCAATACATCAGCATAATCATAGTAGATGGGGGAAAGGTGGTCAACGCTTGTTCTATCTGAGCTTACGAAGGAGATGTCTGTATCAACTTCTGGAAAGTCGCTGGCCGACAGCTGGTGATTAAATCTATCTGACCTGGTTCAACATTTGTTAATCATGAGTCCTTGCCCCAATTTTGTGCTAACCATGAGGAATACAGTGCGCTCTGTGCTAAAGTAACAAGTTGTTCTAACTGTAGGATGAACAAGTTGATCTAACTAAATGTTTCTCCCCCCCCCCCCAATGCAACAAATATTTAGCTCTTTTGGCATGCTGCTAGAACAACTCCTCTTCCCAGCGTGGTTCCCGCTTTTGCAGAGTCCAGGGGAATCCCGATGTAGGCAGTCTTACGGTCTTACCCCTGAAATTACTCTTGCAACCAGGGAGACCAATTTTGAGAGACCTACAAAAAAATTTTCGGAAAACATTTTGTTGATATTATATAATACTATAGTTGACTTTGAAATTGAATTTCGGAACTTTAGTTTCTGCAGGTGCTTTCTCAATAACCTTGGATGATTAAATGGACAAATTTTAAGACCAAGTAATGTTCTTTTTCTCGTCTTCCCTTTCATCTTGGCTGGTAAGAAGATGATTACATCTAACATAAGATGTTTTTTAATGTTTAATTAATGGTTTTTTTTTTCCAACTGCTCTTGATATCTGACAATCCTAAAGGGAAAGTGGGAATGTAATGATTGACCTTAGTAGTTTCTTTCTTTAGGAAAAGAATTATAACGAGCTTCCCTTGCCCAGTGGAATTACCTGGCTAAATCCCTGTCATCTCGTTGAGGCTTGAATGACAGATTTTCTGGCTTGAGTAATAGATTTTCTGGCTTGAATGATGGATTGTCCCCTGCTTGGAAGAAATCGGCTGAGTAATTTTCTGAGAAAGCATCAAAGTACGTAATTGAGTAG
This sequence comes from Selenicereus undatus, assembly GCA_017589665.1. Taxonomy (NCBI): domain Eukaryota; kingdom Viridiplantae; phylum Streptophyta; class Magnoliopsida; order Caryophyllales; family Cactaceae; genus Selenicereus; species Selenicereus undatus. Next base: position 119,931,169 of record JACYFF010019584.1, on the reverse strand, counting down.
AAGCAAAACATGAGAACGGACAAACCTTTGTTGCTGCTGACGCTGCCCCTTGGAGGTGTATCGATAACTGTAACAATGGTTGGCTTGTTCTTGACAATGCTTTCTATTTGGCTTTGAAGGGGGGATGTGTGTGTAACTGGTCGTGTAGCATTCCGCACGGATGAAAGTTTTGACTTGGAGACGACGTATACAGTGCAGAAATCAGGTGCCTCTTTTGACACAACTGTTGGTTTATCTGACTGTTTCAGTTTCCTAGGTAGGCATAAGATAACATCCACTTAGGATCAACACAAGATCAAATGCAATCATATCTACCATGCTTGTCGCATCATCTATCATGTCAGATTTCTTACTGGTTAAAGCTCTGTTTTCTGTCAATTTACTGTCTGGTGCTTATATCTTCTCTTGGTTGTTTCAGTTTATGCAAACACCATTGCTTCTGTTTGCTTCTGTTAATCTCAGTATGTGATTTCGGGAATTACCTTATCAGTCCACTTCTTGAGGCACCTAGAACCAACTTCTCAATTGCAGCATAATTTGCATATTCTGCCAAAGCTTTCGCTACATCTGTATCTTTGAGTGTCACATCTATGCAGCGTATCTGTTAAAATTTAAAAACCCCAAATAATCACTTCAACAATGTGACTGACTGGCTTTCATTGGTTAATTTAAGAACTAGCATGTGCCATCTAGTATTGGAAAGAAATATTGCTAGGCTAGGATTACAACACATACATCCTTTCGGGTACAAAAGCAGCGGAATGTTAAGAACAAATCTCTGCTCTCTTTGTCAACATTCTGATAGCTTGGTGATGTAACTGGGCTTGCTGTTGTCACAATAGCAGAGCTTCCCACTGCAATTACAGAAAGTGGTCATTGCTCTTGTATTTTTCTCAAAGAGGAGGCATATGAATGAACTATGCAATCTTTTATGTCTAAATATAGAGAAATGAACTCCAGGGCGGCACTGAATATTTCCTTACTAAGATCATTTCAGCCTATATTCACTGATATATCGCGCATATTGTCACATTTTTTCTCTGGTTACTCAGGTGGAAATAGCCATCTTAGAGGGAAAGATGAAGGAAGACCTGAAAAGGGGCAGGGTCCCTTGACGACATGAATCAAGATAACAGGGCGGCCTCGGCTGAGAAGTTGATCGATGGCCCATCTGAGAGCATATTGGCTGTTTTTGTCCTTGTCGATTGCCACCGCCACCAAGCCATTGTCATCTCCCTTCTTACTCCCCTTCGATGAAAACATTCCTGAATGTCTTTATTCCTTAGTTCTGATATGTTTTCTTTATGCATGAACATATCTCAACTACATATGTGCAGGTGAAGGTGAAGAATGTACCCATTATTTTTGTGACTATGTTTGAGAGAGAAATCAACACAAGATAGGCAAAGTCATTTTCTTGTTGTTCCTTTTCCTCTCTCTCTCTCTCTCTCTCCCTTTGTTAACTATGTTTTGTATGATTGAGAAGTGCTTGAGATTTTCTTTGCATCCTTCTCTCCCACCCAATATCTGTTATTCCTGTTTTTAGCCAATCGCCCAAAATTTTGTTTTTCAATAGCAAAATCCAAAGTATAGGTGAATATTCTTCATACAAATCCAATGAGTCTCAAATATACTTCCTAAATAAGCAAATTCTGAGGAACAACCCCCCCCCCCCCAAAAAAAATCTTAATACTATTCCCCTGCTTATTGGCATTTGCCACCAATTGGAGACTGAACAAACATATAATAACAATTATAAATCATATTGAACGTTTTTTCCCCTTTGTAATAGAACAAGGAATAAATTGAAATTATGAAAAATTACTGTTTTGAAAATTGCTCGTGTTCTAGACTTTGGTAGGATGGATAGTCTTTGGGCATAAGTAAACTAAAATCTGAACATGCACCGTAAGAATTCAGCTTAAGAGGTTGTCTTTTTTTTTTTTTTTTAGGGGTGTTTGGGGGGGGGGGGGGGGGGGAGTGTTGTTCAGATTTAGTTGTGTAATCCCCTAAATTATAAGGGATCGGTTCCATTGAACCTTAAGTTATAAACCTTTTATGGGCTCTTATGCATAGAAGTAGAAAAAATTATCGTTGCATTTCACTTAAGAGCATTCCTAGGCAAACTTTTTGAAACTCTGGCATGTCATGTCAGCAAAAATTTCATAATTTTGGAACTTGCATTTCACCACTTCTCCAATCTATGAAACTCCAATTTTAATCATTCAATAAAAATATTTATCATGAACCCACCTTATAATACACAATATATTTTTTTAATCATTTAAAAATTATTTACTTACTCAAAAAAAAAATATATTAAAATATTACAGAAGTTGCAATGCGGGGAGACACGCATAGGCATTCTCCCCCACGTGTAACTTTTTTTCTTTTCCTTTCATTTTGCAACACATATCATTGTGGGATCCACATTCCTCTTTTCACCTCCACGTTGTGAATGCTCTAAGTGACTCTTCTATCAGCCGTCAAGAAAGTGGACCTTACAAAGTTTAAGAGCTCAACTGCTGAAGTCCATGGGAACTGTGGTTTGGGTTGAAACTCAACTATATTGGACTTTATACCTCCCTCTGCACAAGAAAAGCGGATTTAGACAAGTGAATGAAGTGTACAAATTAAATTTCTAGTTCAACCTGTAAAACTATTGTTTATTGTTCCGCCATATCAAAAAATTTGTTACAAAAGCTTCCTTTGCCCAAACTCAAATGTTGTATTTGATTTTTTTACCCTTTTCTTAGAATACGAAAGTGGGTATTGTCTCATATTAGTAAAATCTAAAGAATTTGAAAGTGGGTGTTGTCCTACATTGATAAAATTGAAAGGCATGAGTATGTACATAAACTTGTGGGTCCACCCATTGCCAATTGGTTTTGGAATGAAACTTCATTTGAGCTTATATCTATAGCTCTTTGTTAATTGCCTAATTGATATATAAAAAACTTAACATGGTATCAGAACAGGTGCTTGATCTTGATTTACCACTGTACCCGTTTGATTAAAATCGTATGTACGTGTTGGGCCTTATTAGTAGTCCACACGTGAGAGTGCGTGTTAAAGTATGAAAGTAGTTGTTGTCCTATATTGATAAAAATGAAGGACTTGAGCATGTATATAAGTTTGTTGATATACATCACTCTTTGTTAATTGTGATATATAAAAAATTTAACACCTTTAGAGGTCTTCTAAAGTTACGTATGATCATGATTAGAAAATTGATTAAATTGATTCAAAGTTAAAAAAATCTACACTTAATAAGCATTTTTAGGTTATTTTCCAAACATTATATGGAGAAAACGCAACTTGCAATAACAGCTTGGCGAAATTAAATCCATCTCATCAACTACTAACAAAACAAGTGCCAATAACGACTTTTTGCAAAACAATTCCTCTGTCCAATGTTTAATTGACACGGTACCGTGCCACGTTACTGTTGCATGTAAACCACCAGGGCCACACCCCTTGGTCCGCCAAAGGTTATATCATATACTTGAATGTATGTACTCTCATGTAACATTTGAGTAATTATATATTAAAATATAAAATATATGATAAATATGTCCCAAAAAATAGATGTAAAATACATATAAGAATACGTGCTCACGGTTATATATAATAATCTATACTTGATCCGCCTAGTCACACTGTCAGAAAAATTTCAATATAGGCAGCGTTATTCTATAAATGTTTTGCAAAAAGTAGTTATTAGCACTTATTTTGTTAGTAGTTGATGAGATGGATTTAATTTCGCCAAGCTGTTATTGCAAGTTGCGTTTTCTATTAATCAAATGACTTTGGAACTCTATACCAAAAAATCGTTCTTTTATTTTCAGGGTACATTGGGAATTTCCTCTGGTTGTGAAGCTAAAGTCCGCATCCATTTTCGCCTTCTTTAAAAGTATGATCAATTATGTCCCTCGTTTAAGGGACTATTTGATATGAAAAATTGAAATTGAATGAAATCAGGAAATGATATTTGGAAATTGGGTATGGAACCTGAATCCGTTTTTTAGTTAGTTGTTTGGCAGAGAACTAGAATGGATTCAGGTTACAATCGTTACCGTTTGGTTGATGTTTGGTTGGAATAAAACCTGTTTTTATTTTAAAACTATTTTATACTATTGTAGGTTATATATTTTTGAACTTAATGTTGTTTTTAGAAAAAAACGAAGCTTGATACCTTACTTCTTAATAAATTGTGATTTGTATTGTATTTTTGTCAAATAATGATTTTGGCAATTCTGAATTTTTTTGAGCATTTAATAATTTTTATTTGTAACCTGAGAGACTTTTGCCTTTGATGGAAGTTATTTTTAACCTAAAAAATTATTTATAACTAGAAATCATTTGCAACCTAAGAAATTAAATACTCTTAAGAATATGATAATTTGTTATAGATATTTCCCAAAAACATTCTACAATGCGATATGGTGCCATCTTTAATAGCCACAACCCTTGAATAGCCCAATGCTTCTAGGAACTTCTAGACTACATCATACTATAGTGTACTCAAATTTACCATGCATTGTCAGTTTCCATGTGAAAATTATCCCCTGATTTTCCCGACATATTTAAAAAAAACCCTTTATATTATGATAGGTAACTCTATAACTTACTCAGTAGAGATCTAACTTCATGAGAACGTTTCAACAGGACTATTGCCTGTCATTATGCTTTTGCCGAGAATATTCTGTGTTTGTAACACCAATAAAGCTGTGTTTGGTATGAGCAGATGACTGTTTCGTAATGTGTATAGATACTTATGTGAAGAAATTGTTTTGTTACCAGTTCGCTATCTTCTTTCAGTTGACTACCATGGCATTTCATGAGCATAGAATTTGCCTGTCATCTATTTTTATCTTTTATCTTGTTCTTTTTTTTTGGGGGGGGGGGGTTCAGAGTTGTTATTTATTTTTCTTCGGATAAAACTATGGTTTTTGTTTTCAACAATTAATCATAGTGTGGAATTTATGTTGAAGATAAATAAGGAATAAGTGTACGAATAAGGCAGTTGCCTGGTTAGTATTTCCATGCTTGCTTCACCTGCACCACCCAGGTTCTAATTTGGGTGGAGGAAACTCTTCACTTCCATTTCCTTGGGAGTGAAGGGGGTGAGCTTGGGCTTCAGCTTGCATGGTTGGTCTATTAGGTATTCCCTGGGATAAGAGGCTCCGTAGGTGGCTTATCTTTGCCCCAAAAAAAAAAGTATATGACGAAACTATGATAAGTTAATAACTATATTAACTTTCCATAGAAAGAATTTGCCGAATGTATTGAACCAAAAGCATTCTTGCTTTATTGCGTCAAAATTCCAATAAATAACACTTGCTTTTGAATAGAATCTTAGTAAATAAATCCACTGAATTAAAATAAAATCACCTAAAGGGAGGCTAGCTACCTAATCATGCTTGAATTAATGTTTCATGGGATGACAGAGAAGGTTGCGCTCTATTTCCTACTCTCCTTTGTGTCCTATCCTTTACCCTTATGTACGAGATTTCCTAGCTAGAAAAGCTAATTCTCAATGCATATAACAGCCTTGGTGAAGTTTGCCAGAAGTACGCAGACAGAGGAAAAATTAAGAAGAGAAAACGAACGAATAAGGGAAGAAAAAAAAAAAAAAAACACTTACAGAAAGTTCAATGTTAACCTGCCTAAGGAACTTAAATATAAGACTCTGATTCATATTCTAACTTAATTGATAGCTATGTCTACTTCATCGAAGTCTTGAGTTGATGAAGCATCAGTCTCTTTAACCTCTTCAATCTTCTCAAGAGCTTCTTTCATGCTACATCTTACTTCTATATCTTCATGGCAACAGCTGAGACCTATCTTCAGGAGCTTTCTCATTTCGCCCTGCGCATTTTGGGCTCCTCCCATCTCTTTATCAAATACATTGTCCTCGTCACTTGCTATCTCTTTCACCCAATTGACTAGGTTTCCTCCTGTGTTTCCCACAGTGAGGAAGTCAGTGGGAACCTTCCCGGTCAGCACTTCCAGTATGAGAATCCCTAGGCTCCAAACATCAGTCTTTTTCGTGAGGCGGTTGTGTTGGCCATACTCGGGTGACTTGTAGGCAACCATAAGCTGCTTAGCCTGCTCCGAGTTGATCAATGGAAGGAGGGCATAATCCATAAGTAGGGGTTCATATGATTCATTAAGGAGCACATTTGATGATTTGAGATAACCGTGTGGTACAGTTAAGCTTGGGAACTCACTGTAGAGGTAAGCCAACCCCCTTGCCACCCCTTTGACGATTTTCAACCGTGTTGGCCAGTCAAGCCCTGGACAGTTCTGGGTATGCTTGCCTGAAAGGGACAATTCAACCAGAGAGTATTGCATGTCAGACTTGCTATATGTTTTATTCATGCATTATGTTTTATTTAGCAACAATGGGATGATAAAGCAGATGTGATCTTTAGACAGGTAAAAATGAAACTAGATGCTCGACTTGACCTAGATGTGATCGAAAGAAAAAAAATCTGATTTTTACTGATACCGGTGTAGACACTGACCAAATTGCCAAACCAACTGGTTGAATTTCTGGCCTACATCAGTTTGCTTTGAGTACTAAGCTATTTCTAAATTTGACCATAATTGACCTGTGTTAAACCCAATTAATATTTGAGCTAACCTTGCTTAGCTAGGTTCACTAATAAATAGAAGGTTGAAATTCAAGTTGATAAGAAATCACATACATACCATAGAGATGACTTGCCAAGTGCCCGTTGTCAACAAAGTCGAAGACAAGAAGCTTCTCTTCTCTCCTATAGTAATAAGCAACCAGAGCCAGCACATTTGGATGCCTCAACTTGCCCATCCTCCTGATGTGCTCATGGAAGTCCTCTCTTCCCACTTTGCTCATCTGTCTAAACCTCTTGACCACCAACATTTGCCCTGCAAATATCTCCACCTTGTAGGAGGACTCGAAGTTCCCACTCTCCAACACCTCTGCTGAAGCTGTCAGCAGGTCCTGCAGATCAAATGTCTTCTTATCATTCCTTACAAACTCCAGCTTCCCAGGCTCTGACCTCTTCTTTGTACTCGTGGACCGTGGTGGTTTTGGTGCTGGTGCGACATTCGTCTCTTCAGCCACTTGGGCTGCTGATGTGGCCGGTTCCTCCGACTCTGCCTCCTGTTTCCTTCGACCCACCAATATGAAGACTATTATCAGTAACAAGATCAGTAGGGCTAGAAGCACAGCCAGCACGATTATGGTTGTATTACTTGGTGATGACTTGTGTTGGGAGGCAGGATTTTCGTTGCTAGCTGTTGTTGCTGCCGCCTCTGCTGATGATTTATCGTTGGTGCATGCATTGAGAGGAGGCCCACATAGTCCCGTATTGCCTGCATGTTTGTGGGAATATGAAAGTATGCTAGAGGATTTTTATTTTTCTTTTGAATTTGTGCTCATTTTATAGATTCTTTTGTTAATAAGTTGCCTAATAATTTTATTTTTTTTTTGTATATTCAAAAACAGGAAAAACAAAATTTACCTAGAAATGATGCTGGATTCAGATTCCTGAGGCTTTCAGGAATGGGACCTTCTAACAGATTGTTGGCGACATCTACATGGGGCAATTCATGTTGCTGAAAATCAGGGATTTTGCCCTCAAATTGGTTACCCTCCAATCTGAGCTCCACTAGTTTGGGCACTTTTGTGAGGGATGACGGTATCTTTCCACTGAAGGCATTGTTTGCCAGGAACAATCTCCTCAGAGAATCCATCCCAGAAAAGGCATCATCTGGGATGTCACCGGAGAAGTGATTGTTGGATAGATAAACTCCCCTCAACTTGGGAAGGCGACGTAACTCAGGAAAGGTACCCCCAAACTCATTTCTCATCAAGCTTAAGATTTTGAGCTCTGGTAACCTCGAGAGAGCATCAATGTCGATATCCCCACTAAGCCCCATGTTCTCCAACTGCAAGCCCCACACATTGCCATTTATGCACATGACACCAAGCCACTTAGAGGTATTGCCACTCGAGCAAGGAGGGATTGAAGGGTCCCAATTGGGAATGGCCTCTTGATTACTAAGGGATGATTTGAACTTCAATAGGGACTCCGCCTCTGTCATGCCAGACACCTGTGGTGATGAAACCAGAACAGCAATGACAATGAAAAGGAAGGCATGTGATGAGGTTGGCGGGCGCACAACCAGCCCGCCCATCAGCATCTTCAGGTATATATGTTTTTGGTTCTATATCTATCAATTACACCAACTCGCGGGTTCTGTTTTTCAACAAGTTCTTTAGGGTAAGGTGGGGAGATTCGGGTTTTTGTTCTGTGGGAGAGCTTTTCAGAATATCATGGGGTATGAAAATGGGATTAGAAGAAGAGGTAACTAATTTTGTATGAGATGTTGTTTAAGTTGGTTGTTAATACCATATATGTTGTATGGACCTGTCTTCATCTTTGTTCACATTTTTCTCTTCGTTTGATGAGTGTTATGGTGTTGGAGATGGCATGGAGTGTGAGAATTAATGACAGCAATAACAGAGGAGACAGTAAGGCTGGGAGCCAAAAGGGCTTGATCATTGCCCCATGCAAAACAAGAAAAAACAAAAGAGGTTTTGGGAGGTTTTTGGGTGTTTGATATGACAGTTTTGGGTGGCAAATTGGCTTTGCAAATTTGGTAAGTTGTCATTGTTTTTTGGGTCCAGGGGAAATCTGAGTGATGAGTTGTGCTATGAGCGATAATTGAGGCCAACCTTTGAGTCAAAACTCAGTTTCTCCTTGCTTTTGGATACTAATTATAGGATGTTGCCAATTTCTGGTGTATTATCAACATAGCAAGTCAGAGATTTGAACAAGGAGAGCAGTAAGAGGCCTAGATAAGTCTCTCCATGAACTTTTGCTGGTTGCTCTGGAATCTAGGGAACTATGGAGAAACTAGGGGTGGTGAATTTTATGGTCGATGTAGATGCTCAGTTTTGTGTAGATCTATATTAGGTGTAGACGTCTTAATGAAATGACATTGGATTTGTTTGGATTAGCCCCTATTTTTATACTATACCGTTCAGGAAAAGGTTTTCTAGCATCCTGTCTTTGGCTTTGTAAATAGTAAAAGCACCCGTTTTTTTTACATGTATTTGAAATTGTGTTCTTCATCAGAGCAGAATGAAACACCCTATGCTCGTTCTGCATCAAAACAGTAGTAATTTTTCAAAAATATGGCAATATGTATGGAGTCTTAAGTGATTCTTCTTTTTCTTTTTCTCCTCTCCCCTTTTCTTTTTTTAGTGCGAATGTTGATGTGATAGGATTTGGCTTGAAGTCTCTTATGACAACCTTTATAAACTTTGTTAATTGAGATTACTGACACTTTAGAATCCACAAACCTTAGGTGAGTGTGTGGGTGCTGGGCAGATGAAGATCTACCAATAAAGCAGCTATTGTGGTTGCTTAAGTAATCATAAAATATCGCCATAAAATAATAGATGTTGGAATGCTCGAATCTGAATCATATTAAGCTTTCAATTCAAAATTTTGATATGCTGGATCAAAGTCGGTTTGAAGTCGACCCGAATTTGGATTATTTTTAGTAGATTGGGCCTTGAATATGTTTTTTCTCGAAAAAAAAAATTGAATTATTTTGCCTCGAATTGGATCACATATACGTCAAATTCAGATGTAATTGTTATCCCAGTGACATTTGATAGACTCTTCTTGATAAATGTATCTTTAAAACTTACAATATCCACTAAATAAATTTATAAAAATGCAGAAACATTATGTGAAACATCTCAAAGTTATTTTATCGAACACTAGTCACTGTGAGAGATAACTCGTGAAATTAATGTTATGACGTAACTTTGTTTTTTAAATTTTAATGATGAAATGGGCACTCATTGAGCCTCAATTCAAAGAAGCCCAATGGAGCCCCCAAGACCACAAAAATGAAGGAATGAGGAAGCATATTATAAAGCAGTAATATGATCTACCAAGAAAATCTTAGCTTAATAGTAAAGATTGAGGTATTGGATATATTAAATCCTAGGTTTGATTTCTTTGGGTTCTGTCTCTCATTATATTGTATTGTTTTTTTATGACTCCTACAAACCAAAAAAAAAAACAAACAATAATACAATCTTTATGAAAACATAAAAATAAAAAGTCGGTTTTAAAATTTGATATGGTGGTAAAAAGGGAAAGCATAAGCTACTCAAATATTTCAAGTAATAGTAGTGAGACTCTTTTATTTAGAAAAAATTATAAGATAGATCTATTAATAACGATCTTGAATAATTATCGTAGTCTTCATCATACGTTTCAAGTTGTCTATGTACATTATTACGTACAATATTCTTCTATATGAATTACAGGTACATCTTCAGGGTTTTATTGCGAGATCATACAGGTTATAGAACATTTATTGTTCGTCATGAGGATGCTCGAGTTCTTCTGCATACAAGTACAACAGAATTGGATTCATATTCAGCTCAGGTATTGTACTATTCACAACGTTTTGCACAGTTTATTTTTCAATTACTAACTATCTCATGAGATCATTTTCTGCAGCCATACGGTCATCTATCTCTATATGCGATTATAGATGATTATATAGAAAAACCATGGGTATTTGTTGTGGAGCCTCCACGACACCATGAGGTAGAATTGCCTATCACTCTTATTGCGCCAGTTAGTTGGGAGGAGGAGGTGTTTTACTTACGAAATATTAATACTAGGTACACCAGGTACACATGATGCAATTATAGGCTTCAATTATACCATTGTTAATCAACTAATTACTAAGAACATAAATTTTTACTGTAGATACAAGAAGAGAAGGTGGATTCTCCATCATTGGCGCCACAAATTAACATATCAACATGTCGTTTAGCATGATTTTAGTTATATTTGGACTACCTGTAATCTCTATCATACTTTACATCATATCTTTTACAATCATTTGTTGTTTTAATTGTTGAGTTTTAACTAGGGCTGAGCAAAAAAATCGGGTACCCGGACCCAGACCCGGAACCGGTTTGGACCTAGCGGGTCCGGATCTGGACCCGGTCCAACCGGGACCGGGACCGGTTCCAAAATTCAGGATCCGGTGGCAACCGGTTCCAGGTCTGATTCCTGAAAGTTTGGAACCGGCACCGGTCCCGGTACCCGGTTACCCGGTCTAATTACCCAATGATCTTTTGCATGCATAGTTATTAGTTAATGTTGGAGCCTTTTTCTTGCTTTTTTGTGATGTTTGCTTAGAAATAGAAGTACTAATGTCTTTAGTGCTTAGTAGTTGTTGGGTTGGTGGTGTACTTAATGGCTTAAATTCTGATAAAAGTTAATTTTAAAAAAAAATTAAAAAGTCAAAAAAGGGCACCGGGTGCCTAGTTACGGAACCGGTCCCGACTGGTTCTGGGACCGGGTCTAGAAATTTTGGAACCGGTTCAACCGGGACCGGGACCGGTTCCAAAATTATTGGACCCGGTCCAACCGGGACCGGGACCGGTTCCAAGAAATTGGACCGGGTACCCGGTCTTGCTCACCCCTAGTTTTAACGGTTGTGCATGAAATTGCTATCTACTTATATCTTTCAATAAATTTGACTTTCTGTTGAACATTCCTATATTATTTTGATTCTCTCTCTCGCTCTATACACACACACACACACACACACACACACACACACACACACATACACGAATACCAACTATCTACCGTAATACGCACCGTGCAAAGCACGGGTCCAGACTAGCTTCAAGTAATAGTAGTGAGACTCTTTTATTTAGAAAAAATTATAAGATAGATCTATTAATAACGATCTTGAATAATTATCGTAGTGATTAATTATTCATTGAATGTGATTTTTATTAAACTACTTTTATTAGTCATAGTAAATTAAAAAATCATTCTAAAATAAACATTTGGTTACCTTAAACCTCTATAAAATCATTTCTTAAAAATTCTGTCTTGTCATAATACTTTTTTAGATGATCTCACCTAATTATTTGAATTTTACATATCTTTTTCTTTAACATTATTGGTCCATAATCTGTATAGTTGAAAAAGGTACGTTTGAGCTATTTTGTTCAGCTTGAATTGTAACGGATTAAAAAAAAATATCTCTCCAAACTTCTCGACTCCGTTTCTATGAAGTAGTAGACAGTATACGGTTTTGAAATATAAGGTCGAACGAAATCATTATTTCTGTAATTTTTACAACTCAGAGATAAAGTTGCTACATCAGATCTTTCCTATACCCTGCCATATGGCGAGATTTGTAGATTATTGGATTTAGATTTTTTTTTTCCCCTTTAACATTATGATTGAGCTCCTTAATTTCTCCTCATTTGACTTTGCCCCGCCTTCTTGACGCCCGCGCGAGGCTCACGTGGGCCTTCTTTCTTCCATTTGCAAATCTACCCACCGATATCTTTCTTTTACACTACACCCCGCTGCCCATTTCTTTGTTTATTTCCCGACCCCTTCTTAAATACGCCTAGAAACTGATCACGTCACGCTGGGTCTTAATAAAATTAGGTGCATGCAAATAAAAAAGCCAACGAAAATACCCCTTCGGTTCAACCCCAGTTCATGCTTGCATCTCCCGCGAGTTCCTCGTGGGGAAGAGAAGCTCTTTCTCCCCCACTTAATTCCTCTGTTTACGCTATAATTATATTTTTTTCTTCGTTCTTTTTCGTAATTTATTGTGGATAAATTTTTATATAAGACGATCTAGTGGTGATTTATTATGAGTTATCTATATGTAATTTTTTTTCTTATTAATATTGGATGATGGTTAATTAGTGTATAATCCATTTTACGATAAGTTATTATAAAATGGTCTCATACAGGACTTACTGGTCGGTCTCACTTGCTACTTCTTGCTTTTTCACATGATGATTTCTTTAATTTAGTCTGCCTACAATACACTCATTTGGGTAAGGCCCCCTTTCCCGAACCCTGCGTAAATGCGAATGTTTGTGCACCGAGCTGCCCTTTTAATGATTAAATTTAAAAAAACTTATTACTGAGTAACATTTTTTCAAAGAAAGGTAAGAATACAATCTAGGTAGTCTTCTCTTAAGGATTCTTCCTATATTATCCTTATAGAGGATATAGAGAAGGTCCCTGTGCGGGATCTCATTCCACGCTACTGTGGAATGTAATAACAGACCATACTTTGCTAGTTAGTCGGTTGCACAGTTTCCTCGCCTAGAAATATAAGTAATAAAATCATATCTTCCAAAGAGAAGATATAAATATAGAGGGGCGAGCACATTCATTCATTCAGTGAAATAAAAAGAAGCAAGCTCTTTAAACCAAAGTTTCTCACATCCCCTCAAAGAGAAAGGAAGAGGAAGAAATTAGCTAGGATAGTAAGTATGGAGCTGTTCTTTCTTTGTGGTCTCTTTCTTTTCCTCTCCGTCTCTGCAGTCTCCCTCTTTCTCCTCTACCACCATACGTCTGCGCGGGGGCAGGCAGGTCGATTGCCCCCGGGCAGATTTGGCTGGCCAGTGATCGGGGAATCTTGGGAGTTCATGTCCACGGGGTGGAAAGGCTTCCCCGAGAAGTTCATCTTCGATAGGCTAGCCAAGTACGCCCCGTGCCAGGTGTTTAAGACGTCCATCCTACTTGAGAAGACCGTGGTCATGTGTGGGGCTGCGGCGAACAAGTTCTTGTTCTCTAACGAGAGCAAGCTCGTTCAAGCATGGTGGCCGAAATCGGTTGATAAGATCTTCCCTTCCTCAGCTAGCACTTCCACTGAGGCTTCCAAAAAATTTCGCAAGCTCCTTCCCAACTTCCTTAAGCCTGAGGCCCTCCAACGGTAATGGTGTAAACCATTTCTTGCTTATGTGATGAAGTCTCATCTAAAAAAAGGGGGAAAACATATTCATATAAAGCGAGATTGTAAATTAAAGAGGGTTAAAGAAATTAAATTTGATTGGTGTAATCGATCTCACGGAAACGAAGCCATGTATCACTATCAAATATTCATTTAGGCGTTCGATAATTCAATATGGGTACGTATATATGAGTCTTAACTTCATTCTGAAGTAAAAATACAAAGGTGATCTTTAAAAATATAGCTAATCTAAACATCTACGTATATACGGTATTGGGGTTAAACCACAGTGTTCATAACTATACATAAAGTCGTATGATTAGTATTAGATTCTTTTTCTTCTAAAGAAAGTTATTTCTACTGATCTGAACTTTAATTTATCTAATCGGATGTTATCTTCCTGATAAATATACAGGTACATACCCATCATGGACACGATCGCACAACGCCATTTTGCATTAGGTTGGGAGGGTAAGGAGAAGGTAGAGGTATTCCCCTTGGCAAAAAACTACACATTTTGGATAGCATGTCGCCTATTCTTAAGCATCGAAGACCCAATCGAGGTGGCTCGTTACGCAGAGCCGTTCAACGATTTAGCCGCCGGGATCATAGGGGTGCCGATCGACCTCCCGGGGACGCCGTTCAACAAGGGAATAAAGGCCTCCAACATTGTGAGGAAGCAGCTCAAGGCTGTAATTAAGCAAAGGAAGCTTGACTTGGCCGATGGCAATGGCAAGGCCTCCTCAACACAAGACATATTGTCTCATATGCTCTTAACCACAGATGAGGATGGCCAGTTCATGAGCGAGTTCGATATTGCTGATAAGATATTAGGGTTGCTCATTGCTGGTCATGACACTGCTAGTGCTGCCTGTACTTTTGTTGTTAAGTTCCTTGCTGAGCTCCCTCACGTCTATGAAGGCGTCTACAAAGGTAAAGTAAACTTAATTAATTATTCTACATACACTTTTATCTATCTATCTATCTATCTACATCGATCTTCAATTTGTGTTGCGTTTTATACCGTGTTTGATACGAAAGTCATAGTGTTCGAATGTGAAACTAGTCTCTTTATGATTCAAATATCAGGTTGTGCTGTACTGGATCCTAACTAACATCGTACCTAGACAGTACTTACAATGAAAACCCTAGGTACGATGTTAGTTTGATCAAATACAGCAACCTAGGCATCTAATTCTAGATGCAAACAAGAATCTAAGGCCTGCATCTTAATGAATCAATGTGAAAGATGGGTTAAGTGTTACGGTTTTACTTTTAGATTATACCACCTTCTTGAATTTTTTTTTTCTCCTTTGAGAAAATGCCAAGGGGTTGCCCTCCTTGGTGTCGATGTCTTTGGCCTTTGAACTTCAAGTTCCGTCACTGTTGGATATGTTGGGTGTTCTTTGACATAGATGTATGGGCCTTCGTACTTAAATGCAAAGTCAATCAAAACAATGAATATAATAATTAAAAAAAATAGCACTTAGTGTGAACCATTTGAGTAAGGTTTTGAAAAAAATAAAAAACTATATATAATAGACAATCTTATCTCTATAAGTAGAGAATAGATTTCAAACAACATGCAAAAATAAATTGAATAAAATATTCTTTTTTCTTTTTTGGTTTTGACTGCATAATTTCATATCCAAAGTAATTTCGAATTGAAAACAGTCTTCTTAGGCAGTAAAAAAGTAGAGATGAGTAATATTGAATTTGAAATCAAAAATCAAAATAGATGTCAACTAGAAATTAACATGAATTGAGCATAATTTATCATTACTACCTTATTGACTAGTCCCACTTTTCACACACTTCTAATCTTTTGATGCTTATTTATTAAAAAAAAAGTATTGAGTCACGTATTAGATAAAAATTACCTTAAGCAAGACGATTCACCTTCCCCATCCGACACTTTAGGTACAACAATGATAACAACCCTCAGTACAGATCTTACTTTTGTAGGGTTTGAAGAGATCTAGAAATAGGTACCCTTACCTATTCAGACACCTCCGACATCAAAGAAGTAGTTCTAAAAAACTCACATAAATTTATAATTATAATTTAACTTTAATTAGAATAGACACAAGGTAATGTTAAAAATTTACTTAAAAGCACCAAGATGGCCATCCAAAATAGGCTGGCATATTTAATTTTTGACACAATAATTGTAAATAACGGAAATGCCCTCACAATCATATGCAGAGCAAATGGAGATAGTCAAAGCAAAGAAACCAGGGGAGCTTCTAAATTGGGAGGACATACAGAGGATGAAGTACTCATGGAATGTGGCTTGTGAGATAATGCGTTTGGCTCCCCCTCTCCAAGGAGGTTTCAGAGAAGCCATCACTGATTTCATGTATTCTGGCTTCCAAGTTCCCAAGGGCTGGAAGGTACTTATCTTTACACATCATATTTGACTAATATTTATCTCTTTTACTTCATTTGTCGATGCCAACGAGCTGGATTCAGATCGGATGTATAGACATTTAAGTCCGATACAATTAATATTGGATTTTAAAATTCGATCCAAATCCGATTCCGTCAGATCGGGTGTTAAATCGGATCCGAATAGACTTCAGATTGGATTAAATCCGAATATAATCGGATATAATTTGATGATACATTTTTATTCAATACTTGCATAAACCTTTTATTTCTAACCTTGGTTTTGTTCACTCGTAAATACAATGTTAAACACCTCTTTAATATCAAATAACTTTCCATATCAAACAACTTAGTATGCTAAAGTAAAAGAGTGTTAAAAAAAAGAATGCGAATTCACTATGGGAAAGAGGTAGGCTGTAGTACAACCGCTAGAAGGAAAGCGGAAAACGTATAACTTTGATTGACAAATAGTAGAGATTGAGAAGAACATAAGGATCGGGAAGAGAAAATTAGTTAACAAAGAAGAGTTTATTGCACATAGAGTGCGTAAGTTATGTGGATTTTTTTAGGATTATCATATTAGGATGTTTCTATCTTAAAAAAAAGGTGAAATTATTAAAAAGAATATTGGATCGGATGGACCCTTCTCCAAATCCAATCGGATCAAAGTTGGATTCGAATTATTTTTATCGGATTCAAATAAGATCATTGTTTATCGGATTCAAATCAGATAATTTTACTCCAGATCGGATTGAATTTACATCGAATTCGGACTATACCGTCATTCCTATACCTAGTTCAATCTTGCGTCATTGACGCATCGAAAGATCATAGAGCATAAATGGCAATCTACGGCCGTAAGGTACACGCTAATTTTAAATGTGTTAAATTTCATTTGGGTTCCCATTGAGTTGTTTACATTTGCTATTAACTTTTATCCAATTTTAATCTTTTCAAAAGGTAAAAAGGAACAAACTCAATATTGAACATGAAAGTTTTGGGGTTTTGATCAACATCTGCCGGTTTTATTTGGAATTTGTGGAAGACATAGGATTGCCTTATTTCATCTAGAGCTAAGTAACGGGTCAGTTTGGGTCGACCTATATAATAAATTGGTCAGTTTCATGTTAGTCTTTAAAATAGCTTACATTTACTCAAAATTGAAAAATAATATGTTTTTATGCTAAACGGCAAAATCGTGTCGACTTTAGGTCGAATTCGGTTCGGTTCGTATCGGGGTCGTGTTTCTCTCAGTAACTTTAGGTCGGGTTCGGGTCGGATTATCATTTCTGGTCAGGGTTTCCAGCTCTAATTTCATCCATAGAGTGTAGGCAGATTCAGCATTCGTA
Organism: Selenicereus undatus; assembly: GCA_017589665.1. Lineage (NCBI taxonomy): Eukaryota > Viridiplantae > Streptophyta > Magnoliopsida > Caryophyllales > Cactaceae > Selenicereus > Selenicereus undatus. The sequence continues at coordinate 119,913,617 of JACYFF010019584.1, read as the reverse complement.
AATGAGGTGTACTGGCCATAATCCATGTCTATGATTACGTAAATTTTTGCAGCTTTCAGTAGATTTGGGTGGATAAAAGACAGCGGGTATGATCAATAGGACGTGAAAACTGTACAAAACCCAACCACTTTATCATCACACGATTACATATTTCATGATCTCCTAATCACATTTTTTGGTTCACCTTCTAAATGCAGCTCTACTGGAGTGCCAATTCAACTCACAGGAACCCACAATGCTTCCCGGAGCCGGAGAAGTTCGACCCATCAAGGTTCGAGGGGACGGGACCCGCCCCCTACACGTACGTTCCCTTTGGAGGGGGCCCAAGGATGTGCCCAGGGAAAGAGTATGCAAGACTAGAGATCCTGGTGTTCATGCACAACTATGTGAAGAGGTTCAGATCTGAGAAAATCCTGCCTCATGAGAAGGTGATTATCAACCCACTGCCCATCCCAGAAAAAGGCCTCCCTGTTCGCGTCTACCCTCACCCTCAAACTGTTGAAGCTTAATTACATCGAATCTGTTGATTAGCTTCTTAATTAGAGAGGGAAACTGTGGGACTTTGTATTATTATTATTATTGTTCTAAGTGATAACTGGGGTGTCAGAATTTGTTGCATGAAGCAAGAATGCAAAACTAGTGTGAGAAATAAGACAAAGAATGCTGAAGCGACATACATGCTTGTGGGCTTGAATAGGGTATAAATGAGAGAGTATAATGGATACTCATATTTCAAAGCCATTTAATTGTGTGATTAGGTTGGTCACGTTTTTGAGATGCTCAATAAGAATGTCATTTTGCTTCAGTCAGATCTGGCATAACCTCAGTTGAAAACGAATTTACCTGTTTTGAGATTGAATCAAGACTAATTCATGTGGTATAAATAAGGTGAAACTTAAACTCGGCAAAAATTACTCACTGAGGCTTGGATTATCTCAGTAGTATTTGGTTAACATGTTTGTCTGAAATTTGAATAGCTGAAATTTTTCTGAAAGTTAAATACTGTTTGGTTGAATGTTTGAAATTTGTATAGTTGAAAAATATGGGCGGATCTACACTTGTGGGACGGGTGTTCATGGACAACCCCCCCCCCCCCAAAAATTTAATCTTCTATTTTAAATGGAATTAGATTGTTAGTTGTGGATACCCCTAAATTAGGTCAAAAAATTATAGACACTTTACATATATTCAACCCAGACATTAACATTTTTAATTTCTTTAAATATTAAAAGTACAGTTATAAAGTTATAATTAGTAAATGAAATTAAATGCTCCCAAATCCAAATTTCTTCCTCTCCCTCCCTCTCTTATATGGAGTCTAGGTTTTTAATTTAATCTAATTCCAATCTCTTTAATTTTCTTTTATTGTTATTATTTATTTTTTGGATAGTTCAGTTGCAATATATTCATGATGCAAACTTTTATTTAACTTGATCCTGATGATTGATTTTAACTTGATACTATTTCTTTTTTTCCTCTTTTGGTGTGATTAACTGGTGCAGATTGCTTATTTATAGTTGTATTTTATGTTTGACATGTTCACTTTATGTCTCAATCTTTTATGGTTTTATTGCTTGGAGCTGATGAGCTGTCCTCTATAACCAATAGTTTTAATAAATGCTACGTAATTGTAACGTTTTGCTATTTCAACTCAATTTATATATTTCAATTCAAAATATGAAAAACCGCAAAGAACAAATGTAGTAGTAGAGGTACCATAGTTTTTTTTTTTTTGGAGGGGGTGAGTAAAAAAGCGGGATATATTATTATTGTTTGTCAACTTCCGCTAGTGTAGAAACATGAGATGGAATGTTGGGACTTGGGAAAAAAAAGAAACGGAATGTCTGTACAAAATAGACTATCATAATATATGTCATATAATTTCTTTTTTTTGATATTGTACAGCAACAATGACATTAATAAATGTATACCCATATTTTAAACATCTGGATCCACCATTGTTGAAAAAAGAATGTTTGGAATATTTTTTTTTCCAGCTTTGATTGTACGGACTAAAGCAAAATGTTTCTCTAAACTTCTGCTACTTCATTTCGGTGTAGTAGGAGGTAGTCTGCAGTTGTTAAATCTAGGTAGTGTTTGGTTGGAAGAAAAATGGTTTTCTTGAAAATTCATTTTTTGTGAAAAATGTTTTTTCAAGGAAAATTGATTTTCATGTTACATTTTTTATTGTTTGGTATAATATAATCATTTTTCATAGAAAAAAGAAAAACATCAACTAAATTGTTTAAACGGCGAAAAAGAGTGATTGCGTGGTTGTAGCAGAGATAAATGTTGACCAAATGAAAGAATTTTGAGCTTAAAATTTATATTGGATTTTTTTTAACACTTCCTCTTGGATAACCAAGCTTCGATCTAAATCCTTGAAATTATTTTAGTGATGAAAAGCATCAATTGAATTGTTTAAGTGATAAATAATATTGATTGAATTGTCATGACAGAGAAAAATATTGACTAAATGAATGAATGTCGTGCTCAAAATCTGGATTTGAGCATATTTTAATTTTTCTTATCCAATGATCAAATTTCGACCCAAACTGTTGAAATTTTTCTAGTTGTGAAAAATATTGACTGCATTGTTTAAATGGCGAAAAATATCAATTGAATTGTCGTTGTGCAAAAAAATGTTGGCCAAATAAAAGAATATCAAGCTCAAAATCTAAATTTGAGCCTATTTTAATATTTTGTATCTGACGATCAAGTTTTGATCTAAGCCGTTGAAGCCGTTTTAGTGGCGAGTCAACTGCATTGTTTTACTGACCAAAAATGTCGATTAAATTGTCGTAGCGGAGATTAATGTCGACCAAATGAAAGAAATTTGAGCTCCAAATTTAGATTTGAGGTTATTTTAATCTTTCGCATCAGATAGTCAAGTTTCAATCCAAACTGTTGAAATCGAATTTTACACCTAAATTTCAGCTGACTACATTGTCAAAAAGCTGAAGGAAGAAAATCAAGTTCCCATCTTCTAAAAAAAGAAATCAATTTCGTTCATTGGGGGGAAAATTATTTTCTCCATTGTCAAAAAATTATTTTCGCATCCTTTATTGTGCGAAACAACAGAAAATTAAAAAATTATTTTCTAAGAAAATAATTTCTCCCCAACCAAACACTACCTTAGGGTCAATCGGAACCAATATTTCGGTAATTCTCCAACTCAGGGTAAGATTATTATATCAAATCCTACATACCTCGACTGGTGGCGGAATTTTAGAGTTATTGGATTTGAATTTGGGTTTCTTTGGTTACATGTGAAGAGGACAGATGGGCAAGAATACCAAAATTTTTGATTGACAAGGTGAACGGTAACATTTACTGTAATGTGTCTTCCGGTGGTTATAACACAGTCACTCATTTATTTCAGCTTCAGCGATCACCAGTTTAAGTTACAAATTCATCTTGAACATGCTATCAGAAAGCAAAGGCATAAACAAATCACATGTACAAATTTTCAAGATCGACAAACACGACGTGTTTTCTTTTGCTAACTTGCCCTTGGACTGAGGCATACAATCCAATCCACAAGGCTGATAGGCGGACATCCGCTGGCAGCAGGCCTGACCAGCTCAGAGGTGAGAAAAGGCAATTAGGGAACGCTCCCGACCATGAGCATTCTTCCACATAATTATGAGTAAGAACCCCTCCTGGCATTGAAGTCCGTTCTTTATAGCTAGACGAAGACCAGGCTATACACTTGACATGAACTTAGGGAGTTACGCCTGTCTGTGTTTGACCTGATGGAGCACCCCGTTTGCTTAACTTCTTTAGAATGTATGCAGTGGCCACTTTGGCAGCCAGGCCAGCGCTGCCATGAGACAGACAAATAAGACCTCCAAGGAGAAGCAAGCCATTGGCAATCAACTTCTTGGATGGCTTCCTTGTTAATCTCTTGGAATTCGCTCCATACTCAACTTGTGAATGCATCGCATCTCTGGATGAAGTACTGGACAGTGTACCTGTGCTCGTGGCTTCTAGTTCAGGTGGGACCTACATTCGAAGAAAGAAATCATGCTGGTTACAACAACCATCTTCACTTAATTCAACTCCCATCCAGAGAGGCTTGGAGAAATTCAGATGTAGGCAGCCTACTAAGCTTGCAACTAGAGAGACATTTTGAGATGTCCCAAATCAATCACACACATTTATGCTTTTGATAGGCACTGACAGTAAACATGCTATGTATACTTTCCGAAAAGGTGAAAAAGCCACTTTGGACAATTTTTTAACCTAGGATTAGACTTGGCTAAGGCAAAATATCTCTTTAAACTTTCCTCCACTTCACTTCCATGGAACAGAACATGGATTAGCAGGCTGTTGATGGTTTTATAGTGCACCTTGACTGGGCAGAAATCCTGGGGTGTTGACTTCGATTCGAACTCACACTAAACATGTGAGTAACTATTCGGCTCCACTGTCTCAGTTAACCTCGGACCAAGAGAAAAAGACGGAAAGGGATCATTCTAACCTTCTGCATGAGAGAGAGAGCCGTCATAGCCAAGCCTGACTGAGGATGATAGGATGAATACTTGCGCAAAGCGTCCTCCATTTTACACACATAACCCCATACTCCTTTTGCAAATGCTAACCTCGCCAGCTCCACGTTCATACCAGCATCTTCTTGATGCACCATTTTGATCTCACAAGCATTGGTACCAGGTACTGAACAGAGAAGTGTAATTGTTAATCATGTAATGTGGGCTATACCCAGTCCCTCCTAGCATTTTATCCGCCGGGCCGCCCCCCGCCCCCGAAGGTTCCCTCCTAGAATAATTTTGAATTATTTCCAAAAACAAAAGCAAAACGTCCTCTATGCGCCAGACCAAATAAAGCATAACCCATTGGAACTTTTCACAACGCACTTTATGTCATGAAACGTCCCCCTTTTTTTTTGTAAAGTTTTTTCCCCCCTTTTTCCTCTTTTTTTGGGCTGCCCTGGGTTTTTTTTTGGGAGGGGGGTTTGGGATCACACCAAAATGTTCTGTGTTGGAGAATTGCTATTATGGTTGTGATAATCAGAAAATAGCGCATTAATGCGTGGCATTTTCAAATGAAAGAAGCCCAAAACACCCACATGTCATAGAATCTGTATGTACCTTGCCTTATTCTCCATCCAGATCTGAAGAATGCAACTCGTACATATTTTTTCTGCCTTGGTGCCAAAGGATGTTCACATTCCTAAAAGATATCATCCGGATTAGGAAAGCATCTCAAGGAGATAAATCATCTCACAATCATACAGGCAAAAGTCCAAATCTAAGAGCCACATCAAAACCCAGTACAATAGAAATATCATTTTAGAGGTATTCACAACAAAGAGAGCATCATGTGGGCATATTTAGCAGAGGAGAACAACATATAGAGATTTGATAGTAACTAGATGTTGCCTGTTCCATGGACTACACAAAGGACAATGAATACAGATCATTCTCGTAAATGACACAAACCACTTGATTATCTTAACAAAATATAAGTCATATATATCCCAAACAGGCAAAACAACAACAAAGGCTAGGATGGATCCTACTTGTGGCGGATTCACAGTGAATCAAAATGTCACTAGTCCTAGTCCTAAATCCTAAGTTCCTAACCAGTCAAGGTTACTTTTTTGGGTGCTGAAATGAACGTTTACTTCTCTTCCAAACTTAACTAATTGGAATGGGTAGCTATATCGAGCAGTCAAGTTAAAAAGACGACTTCAATGACATCTATATGCATCAGAACTACCCTCACGTACCATGAAACCCCTTCAAATGAGTGAGAGACCTCTAACGATCAAATTCATTACTAAGAAGGGTTATCAATCACCTTTGTAAAGCAATAATAGGTCTTATTGCTACCTTCCCAGACCTTCCATGCCAAAACATATTCCCTTTGCGTCAATAATGGGAACTTCTTTATCGTCCTTCCAACCTCAATTCCAGTTCGTTTATCAATCTGCAGCTGTTCATGCTCAACCACGGTCTTGTCCCATTGCTTTCTGTACTCACAGTCCATGTAGAAGTCTCTTAAGAGCTCTGGGGAGCAATTTCCAAACACGGTCACACTCAAGTATTTGAAAGGACCATCCTACATACAATACGAAACAAGCAGAGCTCATCAGCATTATCAAAGGTCACCAAGCTGGGCCTGCCTGCTTCTCAGCACTGAAGACACTTCAAACAAATTTCAGGCAAAAAGCGAGCAGAGTATAGAAAAAAAATTGCTAGTTAGACAATGTCACCAATCACTACAACAACTCCCAATGCGGGTCCTGCTTGCACAGGATCTGGAAAGATCCAGATGTAGGCGATCTTACCTATGCTAGCATTATTACTCGCAAAGAGACCAATAGCGACAAAAGAAATTTTGCAAAAACAGTTCAGAGGTGAAAAGATTTTGACATAGAAAAGGTAGCAAAAACAATATATATGAATGCAACCAATCACTATAGAATGAAACCATAAGCATAAGCTAAGAACCTCAGCCTTGCCAGTTCTGCACCTTTAGGTAAGAAATATCAAAACTTATCAGGCTACCTTCCCCAAAGGAGAGGATTATCATCAATCAAGGACAATGAAATTCATGATGCTAGTCGAAATGGGGTAATTTTTTTCAATGCTCATTTCACTCTAGTAACGTAAGTACTTACCTAAAGACAATGCAAGCGCGTCATAGTATATGAGGCCTAAATGGAAGATTGTCAAGGAAGGGCTTTTAACATTAAATGCCAAAAGATCTAGTCAGAGTACGCTACCGTAGAGGTGAGCCCTGTGATAGTAGGGTATTAGCATGGTCTAGTATGGTCATAAGTTACACACACTGAGGTTGAATTTCCTTGAACAAAGAGAAAATACATTCATACGCATATTCTCCATTGAAGCGCATTTACAACTTCTCTTAAGCAAATTTAAAGTACCATTGAAATGCCACAACATCATTTTACAGGAAATGTCCTCATAAAATTCCTAGGTCTTTCAAAGTTCTATATCTCATAGCACATATAGGAGCCATGGATGCGGTTGACCACTCTAAAGAGGTTTTAAATCATTCCGGGAATCTTTTCTCACCTAGAAGGACATGAATCCACAACTGAAAAGACAACACTAATGTCAAATCATGAGGTAGCTCAAAACAGCTTACTTGAAAATGATTTCACAATGAGCAGACAGGAATAATGTATAAGGTTTCCCTCAATGTTTATTTGCAAGAGAAGAAAATGGTGATCCATTCACTTCAAGTTCAGTTGGGTCATACTCATAGTGTTTGAAACACCTGAAGTATTGCATGGTATTTTACATACTCTCTCTACTTAGCTCAGTATGGATCGTATCATCAAGTTTGGAGGTAGGGTGACTAGCATATATGAGGCAAAGTTGTACTGTCATCAAATGAAGAATCAGAGGCAAATCCCCCCCCCCCCCGCGAGCTCAGCATTGACAAGACATATAAAACCCTGCAGAAAGCTACCAGCAATTACTAACAGAAAATTAAAAAAAAATTATATACTTCAAACATTCCCAATGAAAGAAAAATGCATAGCGCAAAAGATAAAGGAAGGGCCTATGTAACAAAAACATCCACTTGATATATCTCTTTCAACGACCAACAATTGCTGTCAAATGCTAATAATCACCTTTGGTTTGCAGCATTTAGCTTTGTAAGATAGAAGACTCTTGCTTTTCTCAGTGACATTTTCCCATTTCTCACTCTCATTGGCTTTTTCATCCAAATTGTCAATCAAACTTTTCAAATCACCTTCCGATATAAGTTCCGATATTCTACACATGAAGCGCAGAACTTTGACATGAGAAGCAGAAATTGATCAAATGGACGGGGGGGGAAAACGACAGACACACTCACACACAATAAAATGGGTCACCAAGACCACAATTATTTGACACAAGGAGCAACGTTATATGGATTAGAACATATCCAATTCAAAAACTAACCAAAGGAAAGCAAAGGAAAGACCAAGAAAAGTTGAGCAAAAGTATTGCTGTTGGCAGCATCAATAGCCATATGTGACAAAACACAAAATACAGTAGACTGCAGCTAAAGGTAAATGGTAAAGCATTGCCTGGTCAATCCTTTGACACTAAACCAATTACAAAAGTTCCTGAAATGGCCGTAAACAGAAAGATAAAATCACATTTTCACATCCAAATCAGTTGACACTTGACAGTTTTCCAGCGTTAACAAGCACTGGAATTTGTATGTGGTACCCATCCTACACTTCACGGCTATGTCATCTGGACATTCCATTTCACCTTAACTACCGACCACTGTGCTAAATTCCAACATGAGTGTAGAGACCAGACTCCATACTAAGAAACATAAAAGCTCCTGATAATGGCCAAGCCCGATGCCGACAACACCATTTCAAGCACTCAACATGCCAATACTCAGTGAGCCAACTACACACTAATGTTGCTATAATTGTATTAGTGGTCCTGATGATTGATGAACAACATAAATTATAGTTTATCAAGGAAATATATTTACTATTATATATTATAATACATAGTGTTACTTCCTATCAAAAATATAAATAAATAGATGCTTAATTTAGGATAATTATATCTTAATTATTTCTTTCAGATCTAGTAGTGTCTAATCAGATTTATGAATCTTAAATGATATCTTATAATGACAGCTGATATGGCTGCCGTATATATGTTTCATGAATTACATCCTCATCCTATAACAAAGCATAGTCTAAACTTTACTTGTAAACACATCCAACGCGCTAACTTCACATAATCAATATGTCCAATCAATGAGGCGAATAATATCATTGACTCATAGCCCGAAAACACTTGGAACATCATATCGTCCAGTCAATTCTCTAAACATCTAACTCCTGAATTGGGGGTAGCAATTACCAAATATAGTAAGTGACTGATCTTATGCATTTTAGGCTCACAATCCTGATTCCAAACTTGGCATTTTTCACATGACATACTTAACAGCAAAAACCTAACTATGCATCACTGAGAGCATACACTCACAATAAAATTTTGCTAATGAACAATTTATCACCAAAAAAAAATGAAATTTAAAATTAAGGCATAAGCAATTATTAAATGGTGGAACGAAAAGAGAGATTACCCGGACGAGCAGAGCAAATTGGCATCAGAGGGGGGAGAAATTGGGGCAGAAGGGGTCCTAAATCGAACAACACAGCGTCGAGAAATTGCAGAAAAGAGAAACTTTGAGAGGTGCCAAAGGAAGATGAGAGAAAGAACAGTGAATGCCGCCCATCCCCCTCCTTTGTTTTCCTTCCAGAATTCTCTTCCTAATGACACTTCCGCCATTACTCTGTTTCTCTTGCTGCCTATCCGGGAACCCTAACCCTAATTGAAATCGAAACAAGTATACGAAGCGCACAAATTCTTATGAACTTCGAACGATCGGAAAATTACCCATTTTGATAGAACAATCTGTGATAAAGTGGAATTTGTGTAGGTTTTCAGAGAGAGATTTGAGATTTCAATGAATTGGTTCCTGCTATCGGTGAAAGCTCCTAGACGAGTCCCCAACCAGACGAGGCCATTGCGCCATATCTACACAGAGAGAGAGAGAGAGAGAGAGAGAGGGTGGATAATGACTACTGGGAACACAGCACAAAACCAGGCCCGACCATGAGAATTGCTTCAGAAGAAAGAAACCCAAAAAAAAAATAATAAGGAAGGGGAGAAACTTGGCTTTACAAAATGTCGGAGGAGAATAATAGTTTGTGAATTGAATTTGTAATGGTTGTTTATGTTTATTTTTATTTTTGAGGCTCTGAAATTTACGAAAATTATAATTGGCAAAGAGCTTCTGTTCATGGATAAGGCCGTACGCAATGCGATAGAGACATGAATTGATGCGTGTCACCAATAAAACTGAATTTGTCTTGTAAAATTAAATCATAATATGTGCATCTTGTGGTTGTAATAAAAAGCCGTTGAAAACTTAATTATGTCAATCTCATCCTCCTTTTGTCACACTAAAATTTCATCGAAATTCTATAAATAATGTGTCCACCATAAAATCAGTTGAATGTTTTAATTTGTTTTGCGAGGTGTATCCCAAACTATTTGTTAGCATTATCGAAGTCATGGGCGGATCTACTCTTATGGGATGGGTATCCATGGACACCGTTCTTCCAAAAAAAAAATTTGATCAGTTAGTTTAAATAGGATTAGATTATTAGATGTAGACACCTCTAAATTAGGTCAAAAAAATTTTGAAAAATTATTTTCTAAAAAAATGGTTTTCAACCTTACCAAACACACCATAGATAAGATTTGAACCTCTAAACTCTTTTATCAAAATGGGACACACATCAAAACTTATATCATACTCCTAGGAGTACAAACTTCTACAAACCATGTCAGCGTCACATATTAAAAGTTGTCTATATGATAAATACATATTGAAAAAATATATATACATTGCAAGAGAAAGTACATACTCCTAGGTGTATGATATACATTACCCACACACATTGACAAAAATTGTCGATGTTGCATGATTAACTTTTTTTTTTGGATCAAGATGTTCGTCATTTGTTCAAGTGGTGTTCTTCTGCTAGAAGTTTGGTTTAGTTGGATAAGATTCTCACCTAAACACATTCAACTATTTATTAAGCTTGGATGTATTCCTATGCACTAGTGTAGAGGTCCCTTTGTGATTTATGCGTATGTGTAATTTGAATTATGAAGAATTTATTAAAAAAACCAATTGAAGTGTAAAGGCGAGTCATTCTAACCGCCCCGTCTCCCCAAAAGTTCCTGTTAACTATGGATTAGCTCCCATCATGGATTACGGATCAAACCATGATTGAGGCGTGAGGGAGTCGCTGTATTGCTCATTTTAAATCGGTATGAATTTAGGTATATTTAAGGTGTATTTGGTAGAAAAAAAAAATTATTTTTTCAGAAAATTATTTTTTATAAAAAATATTTTTTCAAGAAAAATGATTTTTCACTTGCATTTTCATTTGTTTGGTGGAATGTAAAATTATTTTCTTTTCATTTCATTTTTTGTTATTTAATAAAATGAACCCCCCGTCCTCACTTTATTTCGTTTTACCATCAACCCCCTTCCTTGCTCACTACTTTGACCCAATCCAACCAACGAATTCTATTTCTCTCTCCTCTTCAAAATCAAATCCAAAATATCAATAAGAAATATACCCAGTAACAAACCCAACAAGAGAGAGAGTCAACATTAATGAATCTCAATTTTTTCATTATTCCCAAGGATTATCCAGTTGACTTTGAGTGATATTAAATCTAGATTAAAGAAAATGACGAACGGGAAGCCGATGAGTGTCTCAAATTGTGAAGTTCTTCAAAAGGGCAACCGTAACAAGATCGGAAAACTCAAGAAATAATTACAGAGATTAACGATGGAAATCATCGATGAACATGATGAACATGAAGAAGAGGGGAAGAATAAGAGACAAAATGAGAATGAAAATATAGTGATTCTAGGCACAATTAAAAGAAAATAGAACGAAAGACAAAATTGGACAATGAAAATTGGGCTTGAAAAATCGTTTTTCCTACTTTTTTCAAAGGAAAACAGTTTCCTTCAAATGGGGTAAAATGATTTTCCCCTAAAAATAATTTTCCTCTCCTTATTTTATCAAACGGCGTAAAATGGAAAAATCATTTTTCGGGAAAGTAATTTTTCTCCCTACCAAACACACCCTTAGTAAAATTAGTTATTTAGGTTACAGATAACAGTTTAGATAGCAGATAGTTATTTAGGTAGTTAATAGCGTTTTTAATTTAGATGTTAGTCAATAGCTACTTAGATGAGCGGTTGACATAAACGTGTTCAGTAAACTTAGTTGTCAGGTTAGCTGATTAATGTAAATTGACGTAAAATAATATAGATAATTTTCAAATATAAAATTTTCAAATGATATTTTGTGACCAAAAATATGAAACGCTACTTCTGAATGCGAAAAGCTAATACTGTTAGCTTTTCATAAATACTGCTCAAAATGGTAAACGCTATTTGAAATGTTAGTAAAAACACTAAATTATTGAATATTAAAAATTAACTAATTAGTCTTGACTTAGTTAACAAACACTAAACGCTACTTAAAATACTATTACCGCACATGGTCACTAGATTTAGGATCACAACGGATCATATTTCATTGATTAGTTGACATAAATACTAAATTGTCCTAACATAAATAATACTTATAATGGAGGGCACTTAATCGCTTTTTATTTTTAATAAAAGGGCCTTGTAGGTAGAACATATCAAATTGAGGGTCCGACCGGAATGAGAGTTTGGTTATGAGGGTCGATAAGTAGGGTTTTCTCAACCGTACCCCTACTCGATCCTCATGCGGGTCGGTATACCGTTTCTAACCGTGACCCTATGGGTAGCCTTAGGTAATTGGGTTTGACTTGACCCTCAAACCAACCCTATATAGAAAATAAGATTTTCATTAAATGTTATTTTTATTATAAAGTTCAACACCGAAAATCATGCTAAATAAAAGGTAAAAGATAGTATAATATTCTGATGAAATGTGTGGTAATTACAATCATAATAATGCGTAATTAAGTGATTAAGATAACTGATCAAGTAAAACGACTACTTCAAACATCATATAGAGGACATTGGAAAGTTAAGAGCCAAAGAGATTTCAAGAGGTAAATGGAATTGGAAGGCTACAAGGAGGCGTGAAAGTAAAACGCGAAAAAAGCTTTCAACAACTGAAACCCAGCATTTTGTTTTGATTTTAAATTTTAAGGTTTTTTTTTAACAGTAAAGGTCAGCAGATTAAGTCAGAAGGTCAAAATCTTTACTCCACACCCAACCCCTACATAATCAAATACTCTCAATTTGAGAGTCGGAGCAGATCGAATACCAAAAAAGAAAGCCGCCTGACCCTCATTTTCTAGGGGCGGGTCGAGCGAGACGCCAACCCATTGATCAGGTATACATGTTGCCAATCTTTATTTTTTTTTTTAAAGATTCAGTTATATATATATATATATATATATATATATATATATATATATATA
>JACYFF010019584.1:119841153-119900477 GCA_017589665.1 Selenicereus undatus | reverse complement strand
TATATATATATATATATATATATATATATATATATATATACATACATTTTTTATCACAGCCATTGGCGTGTCACATGTGCGATTTGCAAAGCCAAAGAAAAATCGGACGGTGGCCAGAAGTCAAAACGAGTCGTATTACGCCAAATGCGCAGAGCAGAACATCGTATCCTGGAGGGAGAGATTGGGATTCGGAAGAGAGAGAAAAGTCCGCCACTGCTGGTTCTTCAAGATGAAAACATGATGAATCTCCTTTGACTTCCTATGTAATCGCCGGCTCTACCTTCATTTTCCTTTCTTCAAGCTTCTGAATTTCACGATATACAGAAGGGTTAATAGGCCCAGGTTCGCCTCCTCTTACTCTCTCCTCCGTTACCTAGATGCGTATTCATGTCCTTGATGAATTCATAAGCAGATGCCATTGTGAATGTGTAGCTCTTAATCTATTCGTGTGATGAATATCTGTAAGATTCGATGATAAGTTGGGGGAATGTGATGTGATATGATATGATATGATTCAGCATTTGAGATCCCACCCCCTGCTCGAGATGCCCATCATTGCTTTTGCTTAATCACATCCCCTAATGTCAAAAACAATGAAAGTAATAACGTGTGTAATGTAAATTATTTCAGTTGTAGTGTCTCTTTTTATAATTTTTTTAATTAATGGAGAAGCTGAGAGTTTGTTTTGGAAGGAAAATCATGTCATATTGGGAACAGAAGGATAATGAGACCTTCATTAATGGAAATGTAGCCATTATGGTTGTTTCCGCTGGGAACGGCAGTCATTGCATAGTTAATCCTGACCTGTAAAAAGAACCCAGAATTTGAGCAGAAGTTTACAAGTTAATGTGGTTTTCTAAGATATTTCCAAGAATTTGGGAGCATTGAATCTGGAAATCCCACCATCGCATTTTGAATTTTTTTTAAACATTTGTGTTGAGGGTGTTTTGGCACGACCTCTGTCGGGGGATAGATGTGTGGTGGGGTATCCTAGGTGCTGGTGTTATTGTATTTGTATGTATTGAAACTTCTTATTCATGGAAAGGAAAATTTGGATTGCTCCATTCCCTCATTGACTTCCTTAACTATTTGGATTTTGGAGAGTTGCAGAGTGGCTCCTAAAGTAATAATCGATAGTCCCACAAAACAGGCCTCCTCCATAGGCTTTAGTGCTGCATGTTCCAGTACAAAGAGAAGTTAGGTTACCCATAAAATATTAAAGACAGTCTGCAGGTAGGGACCACTCTGAACATCCATGCATGCCTTTCTGTACAAGTACAGCACAAAAAACACCTATCTAAGTTTCATGGCAACTTGTTCGATAGTGTTAGGAGATCCACATCAGTCATGTTTTGGAACTGCATTGGACTGTTTGAGTTTTCATCAGTTTGCTTTCAATACAGATGAAATATCAGCAGGTTTGCATATGCAGATGGGTTCAGCAACTTGCTATATATGAATCCAGTAACTATTGTAAGTGTTTGCAGATGGAAGATGGTACCCAAAAGTACACAGTTGATGATGCCCTTATTGCCATGGGTTTTGGGAAATATCAAATCCTTGTTCTTGCTTATGCTGGAATGGGCTCAATTTCAGAAGCAATGGAGATGATGCTTCTCTCGTTTGTTGGACCAGCTGTTCAGGCTGATTGGGGCCTTTCTTCAAACAAGGAAAGCATGATAACGAGTGTGGTCTTTGCTGGAATGCTTATTGGAGCATATTCGATGGGTGTTATTTCTGATAATTTTGGACGAAGGTGAGCTTTTTGCACTTTATATCTGAGCTGGTTACTGTTTAGTTTGAAGCTCTATATTTGAAGTTCTATTTGATGACAGTCAAAAGATTTAACAAGGCACACAATAGTTCGATAAACCTTGGCTGATTCCATCCTTCTCGTTGTTGTTGTGGTTAATTTTATCGTCAATGGTGGAAATTGTGCCCTTGTTATGTGACTGTCCATTCATTCAAGGTGATACTACATGACGTTGACCAGGCTACAACGTACTTGTTAACCTGTAAAAGTTGCAAACAGGCAGCTTGTTGGTCGCTATTCTTTCACTCTGACATTCAATTAAAAACCTACAGCAGCATATACTCTTCAAAGAAAGAAAAAGAAACTAAGAAATTCTCACTGTAAAGTCATTGATACCATGGTCAAAGGTTCAGCAAGAAAAAGAAACCAACAAATCTTATGGACGTAAAGCCCTTGATACCATGGTCAAAGGTTCAACCTTGGAGGATTATAGTTGCTTTTGTTTTAATCAAATCTCCTTGATTACAGACAAACTTTTCATGTTAAAAATAGCAAATTCAACCGCATGAAATGTTGCAGATTATACCGTGCTCATCGTGTAATCCAGTTATTTTTTCAAAACAACCCATTGTCATCAGTTGCTGAAGTTTCTGCCTTTTAATTGGATCCCTGCAGACTCAAGTGTGAGTCAACCACAGCCCCCATGTCATGTCATCCACTCGTGTGACTCATGTCCATTAAATAAAGCACGGGGGTGTCCTAGCGTTCTCCTTTTTGATGGGATCTCTGGCTCTCTGCATTGATTTCTGTGTCTTTAATCGGACCCCTCAATTGAAGATATTAGTGAAGTGTCAATAAACCACATACTCAGTCGATAATTCCTACTATGGGAATAATTTCAAATTCCACAACCACACTGAAATTGTGAAAATGCGACCTAAATACTTTGTGAAGTTAACTCTTTCTAGTTGCTAGGGATCACCAACTGTTTTACTTCACTAAGGCTGGCAATCATCTAAATTGTCTATTCTACTTAAACAGCCTACTAGTAAAAATACCAATTGGGGGGGGGGGGGGTGCAGAGGTCTTGCATCCTGTTTGAGCATATCCCATGCCCACTCCATCCTGTATCACACTTTCCCACTCTGCGACTCCATCCATATCCAACTGCGTCATAGATAAAATAATGCAGAGGTATTCTTGTATTGTTATTCAACTTCCTGTGATTTTCTTTTATTGGTTTTCTTATGTATATCATGTAAAGGAACATGGGACTTTATATTTGCACAGCTTTGCCTGTTTATTTCATGAAACTGTGGCTTATTTGTTTATTTCATTCCTTATATTTCCCAGGAAAGGATTCCTCATAACAGCAATTGTTACTTCTGGCGCTGGATTTTTTAGTGCTCTTGCTCCAAACTATGCTTTGTTAGTTATCTTTCGCTTTTTGGTTGGTGTGGGTCTAGGAGGAGGGCACGTGTTATCCTCCTGGTTCTTGGAGTTCATTCCTGCTCCTAGCAGAGGTACCTGGGTGTCTGTTTCTTCAGCTTTTTGGACTGTTGGGACAATTTTGGAGGCTTTGCTAGCGTGGGTATATTCTATAAACAAAAATATTCTGGCTGTACTATTTGCATATTGAGTGCCTGATCTGTCAGTGAATGTGATTATATGACCCGGATAGCAGTATATTATTATTAAAGTTTAAGTGATAAGTCACCACAAAATGACGTTAATCCTAATCCTAAAAAACAAACGGCATAGATTTATGATCAATGACATTCAAGTGTTAGTTGTGCTCTCTGGAGCAGCTTTGACATCCAGAGTAGCTTTAAAAATTATGCTAAACTTGATTCAGTTGATGCTCTCATGAAGTAGTAAAGCTTGAAATGAAGGGATTGTGATTGCTTTTGGTGTGATTCGGTCTGTCTGAGGAACTGCTGTGGCTAATTGGGGCTGACATTTACCTTCTTGCAGATTGTTATGCCTTCATTGGGTTGGAGGTGGTTGCTTGTCCTCTCTGCCATCCCTTCTTCATTTCTTCTTATATTCTACAGCAAGACACCTGAGTCACCAAGATATTTGTACATGAGAGGTAGAACAGATGATGCGCTACAAGTTTTGGAGAGAATAGCAATTATGAACCAGACAAAACTCCCATCTGGTATTTTAGTTTCTGTTCACAAATCTGGAGCGGTAACTAATAGTCAATCAGAGGATGCACGCTTGCTGTCACCAACTAAAGATGACAGCGAAATGCTTGATAGCATGGGTTCTAATGTCCGACAAGGTGCCTCGGTATTTACAATTGTTTCACCGAAACTACTTAGGTCAACCTTACTCCTATGGGCAGTGTTCTTTGGAAATGCGTTTTCATATTATGGCCTCGTGTTGTTGACAACTGAACTCAGCAGTGGAACAAATAAGTGTACACCAACACATCAGGAGACAGGATTAGCAGATTTAAGTTACAGAAATGTTTTCATCACTAGCTTTGCAGGTACTAATTCAACATTTACTTCTGTAACTGCAACTTCTTAAAGGAAAGCTGAACACCTCCACATTTCATTTCTCCAGAGTTTCCAGGGAAGGTCATTGCAGCAGCAATGGCTGATAGAATTGGTCGAAAGGGTTCGATGTCATCCATGTTCTTCATTTGCTGTCTGTTCCTGCTACCATTGGCCTTTGATCAATCTGAGGGATTAGTAACTCCTCTTCTATTTGGCGCGCGTACATGCATAACGGCTACATTCACAATCGTGTATATATATGCCCCAGAGGTATCTTGCAGAACTTGTCTCTTTCACAATTTTTGAGATCTTCATGAACTCCATCTAGTTAAACTATTGTGTCCTGAGAAATAGTATCTTTTCTATTACCAATGGATTTCCAAGGCAACAGGTCTTGTTTTTAGCGGCATCAAGTGTTGGCACAAGGTAGACCATCTTGACATTTCCCAAAACTAACACGGCCTCATGAGGATATGTTCCATTGCTCTTTGCCTACTGTGTTTGATGTCCCTGACTGTTTAAGCCATTTCATGACTCACGTAACGTGAGTTATTCTAGTGCTACATAGCTGATTTCAACACTACAAGTGTACTCAAAGCATCTATAGAATGCAATATTACGCAATGATAAGGCATTAAAACGTGGTGGAAGATATAAAGGGTGATGAAGATACTTCTGAATTTTGATCTTCTGTTTGTCCCTGCTTGGGAGCTGTTAATGTCATAAGCCTGGCTATATATGATTAAACTAAGGCTTGGTTATACCTCAATCATAATGGCATATAAGGGCAGAATGTGATTTAGTGCATAAGCACAAGCCGTAACATAAAAGTCTTGAATTGGTGGGGTGGAATGTGGGTCCTAGGTTTGTCCCCTATATCATGATGAATGCATTTGGATACACTGATACACATCAACCAATCTCAGTCCTAGCACTCCATTTTTCTCCTGGTACGTTAGGTTTTACTCTTAGATATATCCATATCAGACACAACTTTTAGTGGTCCTTGTCCTGTGTACACAGAAGTGCATATTCAGAGGTTCGTGCCATTTCTGTGCAATATTCAAGCCATATGACTTTTTTGTCCATGGCTAATAACTAATGTTCATGGCATACATGATTAATCTGCTCAACACTGGGCAAATAGGTGACACTTCTGTGTGAGCCCTTCAACAAAGTCTATGCATCTCCACACGCATAATTTCCTTTCTTGTCCTTTTGTTGTGACTCTGGTGTAATTAGCTTCTACTCATTTTCCATGATTAGATATACCCAACAGCTGTTCGAACAACTGGTGTAGGAGTGGCAAGTTCAATGGGAAGATTTGGAGGGATGCTATGCCCTCTGGTGGCAGTAACTCTGGTTCATGGTTGTCATATAACTGCATCCATTTTTCTGTTTGAGACAGTCATCTTTGTTTCCGGAGTATGTGTAGTTCTTTTCCCCTTTGAGACGAAAGGTCGCGAGCTAAGTGATGACATATCTGAATTAAACCGAGAAGTTGAATTGGCCTGAATTCCATCAGGGTCTTTGCGGTTAAAGCTTTGGCATCCGCATTCTTTTCTTACCAGTTACTTGACTAGGGTTCATTCCAATGCGTTCCGAGGACTAATGGTTCAAGTTATTGATTTTACGTTGTGTTCATTATGATGGTGTCTGGAGAAGTAAACTGCAAAGAATGTTGCAGATGTAAGCTCACTATCAGAAGGACCAGTGTTTGTGGAGGTGGAGGCACTTAATCGGCCTGGAGATAGTTTATAGAAGTTGCCAGTACTTAGGAGTTATTTGTAAAATTATGGATGAATTCAGGCCGAACATTTCTGGCATTCTTCTTGTTGTAACTCAGATATGAAAGAGATTAGAGATCTAAGATCTCTTAATCTACTGCCACATGAGATCTTTTTGTATGGTTAAACTTTTATACTAAATGTAACATTCATTGGTTTAGATGAGAAGGAAGGGGGGTGTATCACAAGGATTTCCTAGAAAGTTAGACGTCGTAATAAGACTTCGAATTATCCAAATATGTTTAATTGCAGAGTTTTCACAAAGTCTTGTATTAGTGCTAGTATGATTGTTTGATGTATGTTACTTCTACACTTGATTTATCATGTGAAATATTATAATATTATGTTTTGAGTTTCAAGGTAATTTATTAACTGTTGACAGAATCATTTTTCACATTACAGTTACTTCGATTAGTGGCAGATTCAGATGTTAAAAATACTGGTGTACATTTATTATTATCATTATTGCTGTACAATATCCAAAAAAAAAAAAGAAATTATATGATACGTATTATGGTAGTCTATATTGTACAGACATGCCGTTTTGTTTTGTTTTTTTTCTCCAACGTCCATCTCGTATTTCTAAACTAGCGGAAGTTGACAAGCAATACTATGGTACCTCTACTACTGCATTTGTTCTTTGCCGTTTTTCATATTTTGAGTTTTGATATATAAATTGAGTTGAAATTGTAGAACGTTATAAATTACGTAGTATTTATTAAAACTGTTGGTTACATAGGACAAATCATCAGTACCAAGTAATAAAACCAAAAAAGATTGAGACATGAAATGAACATGTCAAGCATAAAATACAACTGCAAATAAGCAATCTGCACACGAAAAGAGAACAAAAGAAATAGTATCAAGCTCAAATCAATCATTAGGGCCAAGTTAAAGAAAAGTTTGCACCATGAACACATTACAACTAAACAACTGAAAAAATAAATAATAACAATAAAAGAAAATTAAAGATATTAGAATTAAATTAAATTAACAGCCTAAACTCCATATAAGAGAGGGAGGAAGAGCGATAAACTTGGACTTGGGTGCATTTAATTTAATTTTACTTTTCCATCAAATTATAATTTTATAATTGTACTTTTAATATTTAAAGAAATTAAAAATGTGTAAAATGATTTTTCATGTAAAATCATTTTCTACTCATATTTTCAGTTGTTTGGTAAAAAGGAAAATGAACTTTCTGGATAATGTGTTTGATTAATAAAAAATGAACAAAAAAGCTAAAAATGATTTTCTGTAATCTCCAAACCATATGTTGAGGAAATAGGTATGGAATAGAGACAGAGTGTGAGAACCCAAGAAACGTAAAGTCAACTTACACTCTATTTAAAGTGAAAAATATTTTTTCATTCTAGGGAAAATGATTTCCCCTTGAAAACGAATTTCCCCTCCTTGTTTTGCCCAGTTGATATATGGTCCACCCGGTTGTACAAATGCAATTGTACAACCGGGCCAACAAATTGCCTATCTGGCGTGCCACGTACAAAAAATAAAGAAAACCGTCAGACTTCAGCTCACTAAAAATACCGTGTAACTCACTAAAATATGCTGCTGTACATCCGGTTTCGCTCACTAAAAATAATGTATAACTCATTAAAATAATTCAATGAGTTGAGACAGAGTTTTAGTGAGCTAATACGTACTTTTAGTGAGCAGACATACTGAAATTAATGTATTTTATTTACCCAAGTTTTACTTGGTAAAAATACTATATAACTTATTAAATGTGTTATTGTACTAAAAAAATATTATTGTGAATTTGAAACTCACTAAACTATATTCCAGTTATCTATATTTTTTTAGCGAGTTATAATATTTATTTACTGAGTTGTTATATCATACAACCGGTTGTATAGAAGCAATTGTACAATCGAATTTCAGTTCACTAAAAATGTATAGCTCACTTCAATACTTAGTAAATTGAGACATAGCTTTAGTGAACTAATACATACTTTTAGTGAGCAGATAGATCAAACCAATGCATCTTATGTACCCTAGGTTTCACTTAGTAAAAATACTATATAACTTATTAAAATGTTCTATTGTACTGAAAAAAAATGTTATTGTGTATCTGAAACTCAGTAAATTATATTTTAGTTGTTTATATTTTTTTCGTGAGTTATGACACATATTGAGTGAGCTAGGAGATATATTTAGTGAGTTGAGATATATATTTAGTGAGTTGGACTATATTTAATTAGTTCACTACATTTCTATTATACTCACCAAATATAATACAAACACGCTTATGTCATAGTAAAAAATGATTGAACTGTAACATAAACCAAGAACTTTACGATATTATTCGCTGGCTATATATACTATTCTTTTTAGTGAGCCATGTTATTTATTTAGAGAGCTATGATAGATATTTTGTGAGCTATAAAATGTATTTTGTGACCAATATGATTTAGCGTGGAATACTAATCATTCATAATAAAAAATGAGTGAACAAACAATATAGTACACAATTTTAGTTAGCACATATAAATTTTTGTTCATATTCTAAGGTATGATATATTCGTCTTTTATTGAGCTATAACTTATATTTATTGAGTTATGAAATACTTTTAGTGAGTTAGATTATATTTGTATTATACTGACTAAATATGTATAATATGAATGTGCTTATGTCATAATAAAAGATAATATAAATATTTTTTACTAACATTGTGTTGCTCATTAAATATATTATATAGCTCACTAACATATGCAGTATTACTCACTAATGTTGTATCCATACATATAAAAATTTGTAGTGAATTTTTTTCTTATTTTTGTTTATTTTTATAATAAATCTATATGCTTCTATTGAGTAAAAATACGGATAATAAACATAGAAAATTTTAATTAATATTTATCTTAAAATTAAGATTTTTATACAAAAATAGTGAACGTAGATCCATAATGTAAATACAATTGTATGCCTTAATATTTCAATGGAAGAATTTTAAAAAATTAGGATTTTTTTAAAAAAGTCGCTTAAAAGACTTTTAGGACGAAAAGAATAATAATTTAAAAAATAAACTTTGCTTTTACCATGAATTGAAGCCATGATCTCACCAATTTGAGTAAGACACCCTTACCACTTCACTACTCATCCATTCTTGTTATTAATGCTGATTATAATTAATGTTGAACAAGAGCAGCTTTTGTATAATTTGCAGCTGGTGGTAGGCCCAAGTGGACAATTGAGTTGTCCACCCGATTGTACGTAATAAATTGCGCAAATCTTCAATGGATTAACAAGTTTCCCATGCCATGTAGAAATTTGTACTCAAAAAAGCTATGGAGTTCACTCAATGGGGTATCTCTATAGGCCATGTTCTTTTCGACTTATGGTAAATACTTATCATTAGTATTCGCCATATTTCAGCACAATTCAACGCAATTTAGCATGATTCATCATAATGCAATACAATTTAACATGATTCAACACAACTCATCACTATTAAATACTCATTAAATGCTTAGTTATATTTTCTTCAATTATCAAGCATGTTTCAGCATTATTTAACATGTTTCAGTAATAGGCACCTATAAGTTCTTCTCATAAGTTGAAAAGAGTATGCCCATAGTCTATTCTCTATTTCCATGCCGAAGAAGGTTACTACCAAACTGCCAAGGCTTTGAATAATAGCTAACAGACCATTATACCCTTCTTCAAAAAATGACATCGGTGCCCTATGACTGCTACGATTGCTAAAGGTTTAAATATTGATGAAAACATTCTCCCTTATACAGAATAATATATTTTTTGGTCTTGAATTCTCCATTTTATTGAAGTCGAGCTACTGTTGGCCTAAGAAGGGGGTAAAGCTCTCCCATCACAGATTTTCTTCATTCACAAGACCTGAAATCAGAACTTTACTTAAAAAGAACAAGTGTCAAATCACAGAATAATATATGAGGTACGCACAATAATATCAATCTCCATTGGAGTGAGATGTGTACTTCTTCCATAAACTTTCCAACCTCACTAGATTATTTCCAAACATAGCTTTAAAAGGTTGTCCAACCTATTTTATTTTTTAAAAAAGACTATAGTATGATAGTAGTAAATATCAATATTTAATGAATCCAACGTTGTCAGCATATGCCAGGAATATTCTTTTTCAAGATTAAGCATGACAATTGTTTGAAAAGGAAAGGGAAAACAAAGTGTTTTAGGGTGTCGTTGGTAGAGGAAAAATTATTTTTTCGGAAAATAATTTTTCTATTTTACGCCGTTTGGTAAAATAAGGAGGAAAAAAATTATTTTTAGGGGGAAATCATTTTACCCCATTTGAAGAAAATTGTTTTCCCTTAAAAAAGTAAGTAAAACAATTTTCCACGTCCGATTTTCATTGTCTAATTTTGTCTCTCTTTCTATTGTCTTTTAATTGTGTCCAGCATCACTCTATTTTCACTCTCATTTTGTCTCTCATTCTTCCCATCTTCTTCATGTTCATCATTTTCATCGATGATCTCCATCATCAATCTCTGCAATTATTTCTTGAGTTATCTGGCCTTGTTACTGTTACCCTTTTGAAGAATTTTACAATCCGAGACGCCCACTATCTCCCTGTTAGCCATTTTCTTTAATCTGAGTTTAATATCACCCAAAGTCAACTGGGTAATCATTGGGAATAATAAAAAAATTGAGACTTATTAATGTTGATTCTCTCTTTTTCTGGGTTTATAACCGAGTAAATTTTTTATTGATGTTTTGGGTTTGATTTTGAATAGGAGAGAAACAAAATTCATTGGTTGGATCGGGTCAGAGCAGTGAGCAGGGGAGAGGGTTAATGGTAAAAAGAAATGAAGTGAAGACGGAGGGTTCATTTTATCAAATAGCAAAAAATGAAGTGGAAAAAAACATTATTTTCCATTATACCAAATAGCTGAAAATATAAGTGGAAAATCATTTTTCCTGAGAAAATATTTTTCATGAAAAATGATTTTCTGGAAAAATGATTTTCCCCCCTACCAAACACACCCTTAGAGAACAAAAAAACATGTCCTCGTGAATACATATACATGAATTTTTCTTTTCTTTAGTAACTTGGTAAACTATAATCGTTTGGCAATATTTTAACAGAGTAAGTATCATATTTTCATCCGCTATTTAAAAAGATATAAATTTTTTTTTTATTATGTAACGAGGTAGAAAGATCAAATATGTATGATATAATCAATATATTTAAACATTTTGAGATGCAATAACAAATAAAATTATATTGCATATTCTTTTTCATCAAATATTACATATTCATACTAATACTAATGTACGAAATGTGAAACAAATTTCTCAATAGTTGTGTTCTTTTTTGTTCCCCCTAATGGCTAAATTTAAGCTCTTATTAACTCAAACAGGGTAAATCTCTCCCAATGCATGCTTTTTCACTTTTACAAGATTTGAACTTTATAATCTTATTTAATGAGAATAAACGTTGAATCACACAGGCAGTGTTCAACAATAATATTTCGAGTAACATTTAACACTTTAACTAAGTCAAGATACTAATTATTGTTTCAATAAATTAGCATTTGGATTAATATTTCAAGTCGCATTTTATGTTTCCGAAAAGAGAAGAAAATTAACTTTTGACCTTCAAAAGTAAAATTTCATTTTTTTTTGTTAAAAATAACCTTTGAAAACTTTTCTTAAAAGATTATCTATATCTTTTTTTTAATTAATTTACATTAATCAGCCAGCCCAACAATTAAATTTATCGAACAAATTTTTTTAAATCTTCATTTATAACATTTGTACTAGAACAATTATCTATCATTTAAACAATTATCTACTATTTGAACATATCCTACTATCTAGATAACTAATTTTCAGATCCGAGAGCCTAAATCAATCCTGGCTGTAAATTCAATAACTTTAGATATTGAATTGTCCTTTGCATTTCTTAAAAATCACAGTCATTAAATATTTACCAATCAAAAAATTGCTTTAGAAAGGATAAATCCACAAGTAAAGAGGGAAGAAATAAAGAATTGAGCAGGTAAAAGTTGTGATAAACCTACGGTAGCACAAAATCATTGCTCGACTCTTGGCAACTGCGAAGTGGGTTCATTCCAAGAGAATGGGCAACACAGACTGACAGAGGGAGATAGTCATTTTTCTGGGTAGGGCAGTAACGAAACTGAGCTGGCTCGCCAAGCCCTCGGGTTCGGTTTGGTCATAGCTCAGCTCGAGTTTGAGCTCGAGCTCAGCCTTAGCTGGCTCAAAAGCAAACTGAGCCGAGCCCGAGCCCGAGCCCAGTCAAGCTCAGTTCAGCTCGGTCCAATTTGGCTTGATTTAGTTTAATTAGTTCATTTTTTATTCTGTGTTTGTATTAAAAGTACAAAATAACCTTTAGAATCAACAAAATTTTATTCTACTCCTTATTTCTTGAGTCCAAAATAAAAATTTAGAATTTAACTCCGAGACTTAAATTTGAAAAATTTTAACCAAAAATAAATTAAAAAAAGAATACTAAGCGGAGTTTGACCCGAGCTCCGAGCCAAGCATTATGCATCCGAACCTAAGCCGAGATTTTTCAAGCTTGACGAGCTTTGAACTGAGTTTGAGCTAAACTTTTTAAAAACTCACCGAGCCAGAGCCAAACTTTTAACTGACCGAGCCGAGCCCAAACTTGACCGGCTCAGACTCAGCATGACTCGTTACACCCCTATTTCCGGGTTTGTGTGAAATTGATGTCTTTAATTGAAATGAATTGAATAATTACTGCAAGTCCTGCCGCATCCCACACATTGATTGATGATCCAAACTAACGTCTAATACAAGTCTACAATGATGATTGATGACGACTTGCACTCAGAATTGTCCCATCAAATTTGGTACATGCTCCGTGTGAGTCTCTCTCTCTCTGTCTCTCCTTTCTTTCTCCATTGTTCTCTCTGTATTTATGATGATATCATAAGAATCCCATAATTACCAAATAGCAGGGTGAAGCTGAGGGAGAAAACACTTTTCCTGGTCTGCAATTTTATAACTTGGGTTGAGCCAAATTTACCAGAACTTGCTATCTCCATCTGGGTTTCAGGTATGCTGAAACTCCTCTTATTTCTGTGTGTTCTAAGCCCACATTCTGAAATTTTTGGCTTGCTTTTATGCTTTTATGCATTTTGGATTTTTTTGTTCTCAACCCATCCTTGCACCCATTTATATTTTCCTTTCCTGCTCTCCCCCCCCCCCCCCCTTTTTTTCTTTTATTCCTCTTGTTTGTTGTTTGCCTAAGAAGGAAAGGCAGAGATGAAAAGGTGGCTGTAAGGGTAAATTTTAATAAGGTTTTTCTATTTGGTTGAGCTTTTGTGAAGAAAAGTTTGAACTCGGTAGATGACACATGTTGAAATCAATACGAATTATGAATGCAGAAATTGAATGTAAAAGAGGAATATTTTATGGCAAAAGGGAGATTGATTATGATTAATGACATCAAGTTTGTATAAGGTTGGCTGTGGAATTGTAGAAATGGAAGAATGTCAGATCAAAACTCAAGGGTAATGCAGCTGCATGGCCATTGGAGCTGCTCCACTAGAAGTGTACACTGTTGTCGGATAATGCAAGTATATGGTCAAGAGAGAATAGTAGTTCAAATTAACATGGCCCTATGAATATGTGGCCTTACTATAAAGGATAAAACCAGAAATGGGGTGATTGGTGGTAATATGGAAGTGAAAGTGACCCATATCAAGGATTAGGTACCACAAAGCAAGGCTTAGAAGGTTTGATCAATGTAAGAGGAGCCACCCCAATGTACCTGTTAGGAAGTGAAAGAGCTTGACTATATTAAGGGATTCAAAAAGAGAGGAGGAAGAAGTAAGATAATTAGGGAGCGGTCATACGATAAGATTTGAAAATCCATGGTTTATACAGGAAATGATCCTTGATGGGCATATGCTACTCTACTGTTACTATCCACTTTGTCAAGATCCATCTTTTGTGCTGCTGATGCTGTGAAGTACAAATTAAGCAAAGAGTTGTCTAACCCAGGAATAGCTACGGAATCTTTGAGTTATGGTATTATTTGTCAACAAGTCTATAGACTTTAAAAGGTGATATGAAAGTACCACTGCTGGGTGGTTTTGTGATTCCTCTAATTTCCCTGGGGAAGAACATGATTGGAGACACGAAGACCTTTTGTTAAGTTGGAACATTTGAATCATGGGGTTATTCCCTTTTCTTCCTTTGGGGGTAAAAATAAAAGGTGCCTGGACAATTCTCATCCTCTCTACAATTGAAGGTTGAGGTTGTGTATATTTGACCTTGATTAGACCCTGTCATATGCAGGGTGCCTGTAGCCTTGGTGATTGTATTATGTCTATGGTTTGATTTCATATACAGAACAATTGATGTTCTCCAAACTCAGTGTAACATGACATGCAACATTGTGCATCTGCTTATTTTGGAAGGATGGTGTCCAATCAAATCATATGCAAGTTTATTTTGCTCTATTGCAAAATGACTTCCTGCTTTTCTGTTGTAACGGTGCATCTTTTCAATGTTCTATGACTTCCATATATATTACTCATCGCTTATTTGCCTTTGCATGGGGCATTTTTGAGTGTTTGACAGCAAAGTATGATAACTTAAATTCCAAGAAAGATAAATATGGAAAGAAGGAAGACAAGCTGAAAGAACACAATGGAATCTCTTCTTTTCTTTTTTCTTTTTTTGGGGGTGGGGGGTTGGGTTTACCATATAATCACCTTGACCTTGAGAGACAAAGGGGCGGGTGGTTTTCAGGATTAGATTTTGCCTTTTGTGGCTAATTATTAGACATTTGTTCATATTTCTGTATTCTGTTTTGTAGGCTTTCCTGTGACACATTTTCATGTGCATATTTTTCCTGAAGACTGCTATATGTAGCCTATAGCTTCTAGTTTGCTTACTTCTCACTCAAGCTTTCTGTTTGCAAAATCTGTGCAATCTGTATTACCATTATTATCCTGTCTTTGCAGAGTATTCTACCCATGGGTTTCAGACTTTTTGCCATCTCTCGTATTGAAAATTAGCAAGGAAAAACCTTTGATTTGAGGCTTCTGGATTACAGCATTTTAGGCGAACACAATTTCAAACCATGAATCACCCCAGTGGGGCACCCCTGATAGATGATCACTCCAGCAAAGGGAATGCTAGTTATTGTGATGGACTATATCCTGTTGAGTTGTCAGGTGCTGAAACCTGTCAAGATTCAGCAACAGACGAGTGTCCATATCCATCTACCTCGAAACCATCAGGAAAACTAGAGCAGTCAAGTTCCTTTTCATCACAACCTGAAAAATCTGTTCCAAGAAACATTTTTCCTTCAAGTTCTCTTGGTCATCGTAAAAGTGTGCCATCTTGTACTTCTATGTTCTGCACGAATTTGTATCTGTCATCTTCATCGACTTCTGAAGTGCAAAAGCAGCTTGGAAATCTCCCATTTCTTCCGCACCCCTCCACCCCCCATTCTACATCTGCTATTCATTCAGCAAAGACAGAATCATTCTTGAATGATGACCCAAATTATCTAACAGAGCAAAAGCATTCAGAGGATTCAATTAGGGGTTTTCTCAGTTATCCAGGAAGCTCATCTGATGGTGGGTTTGATAGTATGACTTGCACAAGTGATTCTATGGCTCTAACAGAGCAGATGGAGCTGCAGTTATTGTCTGATGAGCTTCAGTTGGCTATGACTGACAGTGGACAAAATCCTGGGATTGATGTAAGTACACCTTCCAAATGGATACCTGTTTTCATGACATGTATTGTGTCTTATCCACGCTTGTGTCACTTATGTCAATGGAAGTTTCTTAAAGAAAACTTTCTCTGCTGGCCTGATGCGATGATCTCTTTGGGTCATCTGAATTGATTTGAACTGCATTACAAATAGGAATCTTGTGGACAAAAAAGGCAAGTCCTGCATAACTTATTTTGAGTGATTCATTCCTTTCTTAAGGGACCTTCAAATTATATTTCTGTTTCTGATGCATGTATGTTTTCCTTCTGGAAATTGGTATTGAGTACATGAAAACAAAATGCTTCATGTAATCCTGCTCTCCTTTTTCGTTTGGTTTTTATTTCTGGAAAGTTGGTTTCTGTTGAGTGCCATATGCCATATTAACAAGAGCGCCTTATATAACCACTATGCTTTTGGATACAAACTAGAGAATAAAATAATACATGTCAATATATAGTAGACCAGGGCCAGTTTACACTTCTAAAGTCTGATTGAAACAACCTTTTGTGAGCAAGGTTCGTATTACATACATTTGAGTCTCCTACCTTCTGTGGACTAGATCTTGTGAGATGCTTTGCGTTTATGGTTTTGCTATTGGGTTGCAATTTCAATAACTATAGCTGCTAGAGTCAGTTGCATGGGATACTTATTTTCGTTCCCTTGTTAGGAAATATATGAAGCATCACCCATGGCATTGGGCCAAGGCATACCATCAGAAGAGAACAATCGTCAACCCGTCACACCCGCCAACAATGCTCTATCTGGTCAAAGCACCCCTGCAACTGGAGTTGCCCATAAGCCAAGAATGAGGTGGACACCTGAGCTCCACAAATGTTTCGTGGAAGCTGTCAATAAACTTGATGGTGCCGAAAGTATGTTCTTGTCTTGTTCTCAGCTTTTTTGAATATGCTGGAGATAATGAGTAACGCTTTACGTACTTTGTCCATGCTGCCTT
Source organism: Selenicereus undatus (assembly GCA_017589665.1). NCBI lineage: Eukaryota > Viridiplantae > Streptophyta > Magnoliopsida > Caryophyllales > Cactaceae > Selenicereus > Selenicereus undatus. The sequence goes on along the minus strand of JACYFF010019584.1, from coordinate 119,883,735 downwards.
TCCTAGTACACCCCCCCCCCCCCGAAGCTCAAATTAATGTCTTCATTCGGGTATCTTAAAATACTTGTCTACTTTCTCTACGGGCAAAGATGTCAGTATAGGTAATGCTGCCTATAGCTGGATCCGTAGACCCCGTGAAAGCAAAACCCGTATTGGGAGTTGTTGTTTTGTTGTAATTGTCCACTTTGATATGAAATTAATGTCTTAATTTGGATGCCCTCAAATAATTGTCCACTTTGTTCTTAAGATGACATTTTAGTCTCTAATTTGCTTTGTATTCCCTTTTTCCTGAACTTGTTCTCCCAATATGACATGTTTCCAATTCTATGAGGTAGTATTGCCTCTTTAACATGATTATTGTCCCAGGGACAAGGCTTGTTTATCTATTCCTCAAATTCTGTAGTGGTTATTATTTTTGTCTCTATTTTGAATTTTGTGGGGAAGCTTATCGCACCTTAAATTGCAGAGGCAACTCCAAAAGGTGTGTTAAAACTTATGAATGTTGAAGGGATAACCATATATCATGTCAAAAGCCATTTGCAGGTAAGCTGAGAATTATGGTTAACAAACACTGTAATCTTCTCAATTCATTTCAGACCTGTAGTGGTTTCTTGGAAACAGCCTCTCTACTTATAAGTTGTCATGGATTGTGCTGCTCACAACTAGATGGTTCCAAACCCTACTTCAGCTGGACACACACTATAAACACTGTTCTTGTCATAAGAACTGTAGAATTTATGTTGTTTTACTTCTGTTCTGTCATTGGCTCAGTGAGTTCTTTTCTTATATTTTGCAGAAATATCGACTTGCCAAATATATGCTAGAGAGAAAGGAAGGTCAGCCAAATTTATTCTGATCATCAATCTTTCTGTCAAGAGATTGTAGGAAGTTAGATAAAGAACTACGAACATGGTATGTTACGGGCCAAATTGATGTCTTTGATGGATGTTTCGTGCAGATAAGACGGCTTGTGCTTCAGAAGAGAACAGGGCTAATCTGAGTAGCAGAGAATTTGATGTATTGAAAAAAGGGTGTGTAATGTTTCCGAACTTTCTGGTGATTCATGGTTGGTATTTCTATCATCACTTGTGTGTCTCCTTGTGAATCTTAAACCAGTTTAATTATCTTAGGGGTATCATGGGGGCTCTACGATTGCAAATGGAGGTTCAGAAACAGTTGCACGAACAACTTGAGGTACATTTAGCTTCTCACAAACTGGGGAGTCGTAACTGTTAGACCTGCAAATGGCCTAGAGTGAGTTAATTTTTGGTTGGTTCAAAATCGGTTTACATCATTGGTCGGGTCAGATGACGTCATCATGGCTCAGATACCATTAAAATAATTATCACAAAAAGTAAACATGGTTTATGATTGAGTCAGTTCTGATTCAGTTTTGTCATTAGTATATATTGTTAGAACTTAGAAATGTAGTAGAATGGCTCATCCTAACTTGAAGCCCGGTGCTGCTATACATGAGTAAAATTCAAATGAAAATTTATTTCCTAGGCTCCGCTTTATGCTGTTCTGTAGTTCTTATGTTCAATAAGGTTGTTTTCTAAAACCTGAATTAGGTATTGCCTTTCTTTCCGGCCAGATAATTAGAGGCAGTTTAGTTTTCCCATATCTAAAATTTTGTGACTTGGTACAAACAGAAGCAGAGGGAACTTCAGTTACGCATAGAAGAACACGCACGTTACTTGCAGAAGATCATAGAGCAACAGCAGAAGGCGGACTCCTCTTTGGCCTCGCCTCAGTCATCGTTCACTGACGATCAGCCTGATCTACGTCTACATCCTTCATCACCTTGCTTGGCTCCTGACTCACCCTCTGATAAGCCTGCTGTATCCAAAACCGACTCCTCATCCCCACTAGAATCGAAACACACCTCAGATGGACATGATAATATAGAGCAGCAACCTCCCCAGAAAAGGGCTCGCCATAACCCCAAGCCCAAATCTTCTTTAGATGAGCCAGTCGTTGATGATCCTCTATAATATAGCGGGGGCAGGGGGCTGCTGGTTGTGGCCTGTTTTCTGTTAGTCTTTCACTGTTTTTCAGTTTTCTGTAAATGTGAAGTGTTTGTATTCTGATTTCTGGGGCTAGTTAGTGCACTGTTTCATTTGTTTGAATTGTTCGAGTATTTCTTATCTATCGCATTATTACCCTCACAAATCTCCAACAATCACGAGTATGGATGACAGAATTAGATCCCCCACCATCCATGCGAAAATGACATTGGTATCAGTTATAATACAAGCTCTTGGTGCATTACTAACAAATATATTCAAGGAATTTCAGGAACCGTGGCACGATGTCATCCGGGCTTAGGTTAGAAGTTAGAACAGCAAAACTAAACCTACCAAAACACATTAATACCTGATCACGCAATATCGCATACAATTTGACATAATGGAGCATAATGATTTGAACGCAAGTTAACCTAATCCAATTTCAAACTGAATTGGGAAATTTTGATTGAAAACTGAAAGTATCAGACCCAAAGTTACAATAGCTCAACAGAGTTTGTAATTCACTCGAACCTTTAAGCCTCTGGTTCAATGTTTTGAGTTCAGCTATGCAAATAGTAGCACATATTTCAGTACCTTATGTTTGGTTAGAGTACTTTTTTTTAAAAACCCCCGGGAATCACATTCCAGATGTAATGACAAATCCACAAGTTACGTGTTTTAATAACTTCTCTCTGTCCTTCGGTTTACATAAACCCATACCTTACAAATCATTCGTAGCTTGCATAAAATTAATCCTAACTTATACCAAATAAGTAGAATAAAAAAATCAAAATCCATTGCAATACCTCTTGAAATAATCCATTCCATTCCATTCCAACAAAATTGAACCAATCGGCCATTAAGGCAACTTAATTGATCACCAAAACATTCCCAATTAACCCAATAAGAAGATGGAGACCCATCTTGATTTGAAATACTTTGAGCTCAATGTCTCAAACACAACCAATCACACAGACCCCGACCCACCCAATTCATTAACTCTTCTGTTACCTTGCCTAAAAGTTACTCTGAGTTGAACAGACAACTTCTACTCCAGATTAACAGCATCAAAACTAAAATGAAAGTTGGCTTGACGAATTGGCAATGGTTTCCAGAAACTATGTGCAATTTCGCATGCTTCAGATTTCAAGTTGCTAAACCATGGAATATAGATGGTTGAGACACAATTTTTATCGGAGAATGGTCATTCCACACGTATCTGTAACTCTCGTCACCACAACATTGCATATAGTTCCTATACAGATTCACCAGAAATATTCAAAGGGCCAGAATTGAACTTGGAACAAAATGAAATGGCTGGATCACACGAGGCAGGAACTTCAAGATATAATCATATCCTTTTTTTCCCATTTCAGAATGAAAAAATATTCTACAAAAAAGGGGGCAACTTATGTGCTGTGGGGAGCACAGGATCGCCAGAGGCCCCAACGCTAATTGCACAAAAGAAAGGGGGAAAAAAACATGTGAAAACAGACTATAGTACATTTGCCACACAATGACAGCATGGCTGGAAAATACAAGCATGTAAAATCAAAGAATTGCCAATTTTTGCACCCCACCAGCATGAAACTCTGTCCCTGCCTCTTCTGCTTTTCCCTCAATGTTAGTGCGCCTTGAACAGAATGGCTCTGACCAAGCGACTCTTTTACCCCTTTCTTTTTGATTTCTTTTTCTATTTTAGACTTTCCTAGAATATAGGACAACATTTCTTCACAGGCCTCCGTGGGTGCAGAAGTTCAGAAGCAAAACTATTACCTTCTGCACATGAACTTTGTACATGCGATGTATTTAACATACTATTCCCACCATCATCAGAGGCCCTCTTAGAGCAGTGACTTGAGGCGTCATGAGAAGATTTTGCACCAGCATCAGCTCTTTTCTTTACTTGATAACTCACCCTTGGTGTACTGTTCACTGCGTATGTACAGTTCAACTAGCATTACTAGCAACTTCTGCAGCTCGCTGTCTCATCATCTCCATAACAGCTGCTCTTCTACGAGAATCAGATTGTTGCTGCAGACGCCTTAGATGTTCTTTCAAATCCCTGGTGATTTCCCAAAACTAAAGATTAGAAGCCTTGATTTAAGAAACATGACCCAAACAATTGCTCTTTTTCTTTTGTTTGGGGTGTGCCAGACCTAGCAAACAGGTCATTCGGTTTGGATTCGAGTTAATCTTGGTATGGTTATGTTTTTGGGAATGGGTGCAGGTCTTCCGGCTTAGTTCTCAGTCTCATGTCAACTTCGCGGGCTTTATGTGGGGGTATCGTCTAACCACTTAGTTAAGAATAAGGTGGACCCTTTTTTGGCTGTGTATCTTGGAAACACCCTCTTAAGCTCATCGGGGGGTGAGTCCACATATTTTTGAATCTCCTTAGATCTTATTTTAGGGGGAGACATGGCAGGTCTTTTCCTTAGATGGGGCAAGGTAAAATGAGGCCCTTAGCCAGCAGAATGCAGAGTGGATTTCATGATCAAGGCTGCCCCCCTTCTCTCTCTCTCTCTCTCCCCTTTTTTGGGGGGGAGGGGGGGAGACAGTTGGCTGCCTAAACTGAGGTGATACTTGATAGACATTTAACCTGGGTGTACAGGGAAAGGTCACTACAGTAGAAACCATCCCGATCTAGACACCAAACAGAAGATGGTGAATGGAACAGCAGGTGGATAGAATACTCCCACGGGAGATAAGCCTCCGGTACAAACCTGCATCGTGGCACATGGCATTCAGATTCTTTGCAAGCTCGCGCGTGAAGCTGAAGAAGATACCACATCTTCTTACAAAGTACACAACCCCCAGAGGCACGGATTCTGCACTGTATCCCATGACGGAAAAGCCCCTTGACCTTCCGGCAATTAGGATATTGGCAATGTGGTGAACGGCACTGTGATGCATGTACCAGCAGATCAAGCATTTTTCGGAGCTGCAACCAGAGAACCATATCAGTACATAGCATATTCCCTCTTTGTTCTTTTTTGAGGGGGGGGGGGGGCGGGGGGGAACAGTACGTAGCACATATCCAAGTGTGCTGACCTGCACGGACAACGGTGTAAGCTAGAACTAAGATATAAATTCCAACATTTTAGTAAATCACATTTAGTGCAACACTGCAACTTAACTTTCTAGACTTTCAAACACTCAGGAATTCCTGAATCTTTCACCATATAGTGAAAGATACTAGCAATGTCATGACTTCGGTTATCAGAAGGCAAGCAACAATGACAGTATAATATATGGAAACATCATTCAGCATAGTGCAGCTAATTAGGCTGCACATTGATATATCCTCTGTCCTCTCTCTCTCTCTCTCTCTCTCTCTCTCTCTCTCTCTCTCTCTGTGCTTGGGGCAGGAAGGTTGTCAAGGTGATGTACCTGTACAACACGTAGCTGTCTGGCTTCCTTATTCTGTGCATCACGATCAGCCATGGAAGGATGATTTGTCAATTTATGTGGATGATCGATACCTCCATCTTTTTGGTAACAGGCATTACATACATCAAAATCTGGACATGTTTCACAACGCCAACCTTGACCAGTCTCAATATCAAGATGACATACGTTGCACGTTGTCACAAATGCAGGGGCAGTTGGATTATGAAGATGGTAAAGCACCATCATCGATGAATGTTTCGCACGACGTAGAGTATCATATTGGTAATGGTTTCCCTGGCAAAGACTCAAGAATGCCTGTCGGGTGTCAAAAAATTCACTCTCAAGAATTTCATCTTTATCCTTGGTGTCCTCTGGCACACCATTGATTTCAACCTGGCTCAGAAAGCCATATATATATTAACATCCAGCAATGAAAAAAACATGCAAAACAATAAATCAGTCATCAAACTCCAACAATGACCGCCACCAATACAGCTCAAGGTAGGGTAACTTACAGGATAGAGTGAATGCTTGTCCTTTTGATTTATTGGATGCCTCTCTCTATCATCACGCTTCTGCTCTCCTTCATAACATCTGCAATATCAGCATACAAATTATTAAATTCTGCCATAAAAATCATTCAGGGCCCACATCACCAATCACCATGTTCGAAAAGACCTTCCAAATTGTTCCTAGAACATATTGCTATCATCAGATTGTGAGATGAGATAACACACGTGAGCACACGCACAAACATGGACACACGTGCGCACACAACATAGCGTAACTACCCAATCTAACCTGATCCAACTCAAGTGATCATACTAGGCACATTAGGTATATGTATGTCATACTGCACTATTTGGACCAAAGGTTTTAATCGGCAATACATTTTCAGGTTTTTTTTTTTTAAAAAAATTCACATCTCTCAGAATCAGCCTCCCTGTTTACCGAGGTAGTGCCGTGTCAACCTGCTGATGGATATCATAAAAATGCAATGAAAAAGCAAAGTAAAAAATTGCCCATTAGCCAATAGCCTATCTTACTTGTCACAAAGCTGAAAATTTTTGCACTGGTGACAAACCCAGCGGTTGCCACTGACCATCAGCCAACAACAGTGAGAGCATGCATGCTGCAAATGGACCATGATAAAATCCTCCTTCATTGGGGAAATTGTTTCACCAAGCTGCAGAGCGACATAGAATTAAGTAATAAAAAAGAAGGGAAAACTCACCACAAATCAAAGGACATTTGTTACAAAATCACAGATTTCCTATCAAGACTAGTTACTTCCTTACCTCTCCCCATTTTGATTTTTTCTTTTTTCTTTTTTCTCGCTTTTTTCTCTTGGGGCGGGGTGGGTGTTTGGGGGCACAGTTACCATAAGATCATTAAATGTGCATGTTCCCGACCAATGCTATACAGTAGCAACAACAATCTAAAATAAAGAAAAAATACTTCAAAACAACATATATGAAATTACTTTGTGCATTAGAAGAAGATCCTTTGACGCATTGCTGGAGAGATCAGATTGACCAGATGCCTTAAGAGCCCTCTTGGTTATCATCTTTTTGGTTGTTCCTTTCTTGTTCTGTTTCCTACCCTCCTCTTCTTGATTGATCTGATATATCATATCCTCTGCAGCACCGGGCCAATAGTCACCGTCAAAATAAGGTAGCCTAGCTGCAGTAACCTTGGCCCTGCATTCGCCGGTTTGTATGAAGAAATGATCATATAGATTAGTCAGTTCAACCACAATATTTTCCTTCGCAGCTTTTCTCAGCATTGCCAAGTACCTGAAGCAAAGCACGACCGACCATCAAGCATGAGTTAAGAATTTTCTCAAAAAGCTTGATAATAGTTGATGGATATGTCACCGACAACGTTCGTTATCTTACCACTCCCTTAATTTGTCAGATTTTGGTGTCTTCTGTATTTCAGGATGGCAGTACAAGATATAATCTTCTCCCTTTAGAGGAGGGCATGCCCATATATAACAACTAGTAAAACCTCGTAGCTTGCAATATTCAAGATACCCAATCTGGAAAGAGAATCAAGCATACATCATAAGAGGATGAGTGCAAAAGCGTTTATTTTACAGTTAAAGTGGAAAAAAGGTGAACCACCAGTAACATGATGGATACCATCGTCCAGAACTTACCAAGATTTCATGATAAACAAACGTTCGTAGAGCCTCTCCAGTAAATGCTTTCACTTCGGGCCTAAAATATTTTACTGAATCGAGATATGACAGATAAACGCGTCGCTGATTTGGAGGCTGACATTCTGAACCAAATTCTTGAACATACATGCCAAATAAGCACACTTCTACTCCTTCAATCTTCTGAAACAGCAAGACTACCTGCAAAAGGAGCATCTTGGTTATAACAATCAAATACATTCATACCTTTTACAGTTCATGAGGATTATATATCATCATTATTTCAGTGCACTTCATCAGGCAATATAATAACACTTTGTCCAAGTGGAAAAAGAAGGCACACCTTAGATTTGTAAGGGAATTCCGTTGGGTAATTTTCTTCACGAAAAATCTCGAGGAACCGCGGCTTGACGTCCAACTTCTTGTCCACAGAAGACACAACTCTAACAACAATCCCTTCAGCTCCCGGAACCTAATAGAGAATAGTTTTCTCAATCAATGAGATACTCTTGTTGGAAAGATACATAGATCATATACATAAACATGTTTATATAAAAAGAGATTGCCGTCTCTCAGGCCTGAAATCCCAAACTTGTTTACCACATGGTAAAGCAACTCACCTAGGAAAGGCCACCACCATCCCAAGGCGCAACTATCTCATGCTCCTAAACATGTGCTCAAACAAATGTACACATGTCTGGAGAAAGTAACTAAGACAACAAGATGAGAAATTCCCATAAAAGCCCTATAGAAGATACATAGCCCAACTTCATGGCATGACAGCATTGATCTGTCTCTCTTTGGGGGGGGGGGGGCTTCCTAGTTCTATTGAATTTGCGAAACACCGATGCACAGCAGAAACGTGAAATCACTTGCCCTAGTGTCACGAATTCAAAGTGTCTTATGCTTAGGGATGAACAGCACACCAAGAAAAACTGCTCTGATCTTTAGTTGATATGAAGAAATTAGAGTTTAGCAATCCAAAGGGCTCCGACTGTCCCGGCATTTATGCAACTTGATATCCTCAATCAATTATAAGCTCGCCTTTAAGCATCAAATCTAACTGCCTGCAGTCCCTACTTCCAGTAGGCTGAAAACTAGAACCACTGAAGATGATTGTGCCGACGTCAGGGTTTCCAGAGGACAATCAATATGTATGCATCTTAACGTAGACCGCTCAAAACTAGCAGAAAATAAATTCATATTAGAAATCTAATGTTCTCTTTCCAGTTAAGCTAAAGAGAGACGCTGGATCAACCCCCATCTTCCACTCCTGGGCATAACAAACTATCAATTTCTACACATAAAGGCAGCACAAGCAATAGTGGATATATCTAAAGAAAAAACACATACTAGTAAATGAGAGCCAATTTTCATCTAGACCTTGCATCATATTAATATTGATAGAAGAATACCTCATCGTAACTTTTTCCCTGGACTTTAGCCCTTTCTTGTCTCTCCACCTTCAATCGTTTCACTAGCCGCTGCTCTATGTGGTCACTGAGAATTGTTCTGGGCAAGTCTCTTGCCCCAAGAACAGCACTCTGTGGTAATGGCTTACGCTCACCCTTTTCAACCTCCTGTATATAACAATAGGGGCATGTGTATTCAGCTTGACCACCATCGTTCCGCCTTCCGTTAAACAAAGCACAGATCTGATGCTGCCAGGCTTCACATTTATCACATTGAACCCACTGCAAAGAAGCAAATATGAGTGCACAGAAAACCATTTGCCCAGTAGCTGCCACACAATTAAACAGTAGGAGGATAAAGCATACCCATTCTTCTGTCTCCTCATCATTTTTCTTTTTCTCCAGCCTTGATTTAGAAATAGTAGTTCCCTCAATCACGATTGTATCACCACGAGCTTCATTATGGCATGGAATACAAATGTAGTGGCGTGTATCACCAGCTCCGACAGTATAATACATTGCATTCCGCTTAATTCTAGCACCACAGGGGGTACAATAAATGGGTGGTGGTTCAAAAGTAAGCTTCTCAACAGCACACAATTGACAAGAATTTTCACTCATGGAGTGTTCCATCGCTTGATTTTTCTCCGCCTTTGCTTTGCTCTGTAGTCAATAGTAGATTAAGCCAAAATAAAGGGAAAAGCTATACTCCATAACAAAGACGTAGAGAACACAAAAACAACGAGAGCAGTCCTAGATCATAACATGCCCACATAGAACCTATGTGACTTGGACTCTGTCATACCCATGTTGGAGTGTCTTTAAATGCCAGGTGTTCTCTCAGGCTCGGCAATTTTCTGATGAGTTCTGTAAATTTTTGGTCTAAAATAGCGTCCATAAACAAGTCCGAATGTCAAGTGTGCAACACGCATAGTTGAAGCAACACAAGAAGTAGAAAAAACATAGCATAGAAGCACTACAAAGATGTTACACCTCATGAAAAGGTTTCCATATTCAAATATTCACTGAGACTATATATTTGCAAAGCCAAGATGACTATGACTGCAAGTATGTGAAAATTCTTTGTATGACAGCACCTTCATTTAGCACATGCATTAGTAATGATACTAGGACCTAACATCTCTGAACTGTTGTCGAGTACAATAGGTTCTTCACGTCATCAAGAACTCGATGCGCTATAGGCTGTTTACAGTTTTGTCACAGATTACACAGGACTCATAGTTTGAAACTATGCTTATGTGTGACATCAAAGTTATATTATCAGGATGCATATTCTCAGACAACTGTCCAAGCCTTTTGTTGTTTTGGGTGAGTTAGACTAGATTTTTCTTTTTTGAGGGGGTGGAGGGGGAGTTCTTTTTCTCTTTTCTTGACAGGCAGCAAGTATTTCAAAATTTTAGTAGGAAAAAAAGCTAAAAATCATGATTCATGACCTATCACCACACAGCATGAAAATACCAAATTCGACTTACTAAAGAACAGCCAATTAGTCTGAAATCTGAATAGCATTGCAAATACAAGCAATCTGAAATTTAACAAATGAGGGATAGCAACAGACCTGCCCAACCCACTGCCGAAGACCTTTAATGTGCTCCCTTACTTGCTCCGGAGTGAAAAGCTCAGTTAAAGACACTCCTTTAATCTTTGGCTTTCCAGACTTTGTTCCAGCTCCATGTTCAGAAGGCTGACTAACCTCTTCCAGCTTCATCTGCCCACTGTCTTTTTCAGCTTTCATATTTTCTTCCTTTGCCAAGGGAGCCATGTCATTTGAAACAGATGCACCATCTACCCTCTGTCTAGAAGGAGGATCAACATTAATGTTCTTCATCTCAGTAAGACTCGCATTTGAACCACCAGGAATTTCAGTCTTAACATCTGCACACACAGACTTAATTTCCAAATCATCATGTTTCTCAAATTCTTTTGGTTTTACATCCTGGGAACCATGGGATGAACTTGTTGTGTTTGCCACAAACATGTTGCCACTATCTGTTCGAACGGCTTGAGGAGGTTCAGCCTTCAAACGCTTCAAAGAAGGCTGTAAATTTTCTGAGTTTTCAACAGTTGTCTCGGAAGGCATTGAAATCTCTTTTGCCTTAACTTCTGCAACTTCAGTTGATTTGCAAGACCTTCCAACTGAACCTGGCAATCGAGAATCAGAATCTGATCGAGCAACCACTTTTGCTTGAGAACGTATAAAATTCTTGACAGGAACACACACAGGACAGCTAGGATCCCTGCAAATCTTGTGATGATGTAGTAGTCTCCTGGACTCAAAACAGCGAGGATACACACAAGGAGCAGCCTTACAGCCATCCATATGCCTCAATAGCTTTTGTGCAGCTGAGCAATGGGACTCTTGACATTTTCCTTCCGGTGCCCTACACCAACGAGCATGGCGTAAGAACAAAAGCCACCTTTGTTGGTTCTTGAACTGCCTTTCACGGTTGACGATTACAGGATTACAGGATGCACCACCTACTCTAGGGTGGTCCACTGTATTTCTGGGAGGAACAGTCTGGCCAATGACTGATACTTCAGAAGACAAATTATTGCGCCGGGCTTCATCATGCCCAACCATTCGCTGGCGAAACTCTTCTTGGACATGCTGTTCATGGGACAAATTTCCAGCCAATGATGATCTGTCTGACTCAGAATGCCAAGGACCACGCAACAATGCTTCTTGCTGAGCTCCAGTAGGCAGTGAACTGTATTCATTTGTAGCCTCATCAGACATGATTTGCTGGGAATTTTGCAACTGTGCTGAGCACATGCCTTGAGACCCTGACGGGACATATGACATCAGCGAATTCCTAGGAGGATTTCCATTTGAAATTTGCTGGAATTGACTGAGCACTTCAGGAACCTGGAATTGTCCAGGTGTACCTTGTGACTGAAGAACCTCATTTGGGTGCTCCAAGCCAGGTTCGGACTTCACATGATGAACAGAACCAGATCCCATTTGGGACTGGACAAACCCATCACTCCTTGAAAAAACTTGTTCCTGGTGACTTGACTGTTTATGTTGACGACATGCAGCAAACTGCTGCTGCTGTTCCAGCTTATGAGTCTGCGCTTGATATTGTTTCACAGAAGACTGTGAATGGCTATCCATAGGCGACTGTGAAGACTGAAAACTTAATTTTTCTACCTGCTCTACCAATTGAGGCCTCATATATGAAGCCGGTTGGGAAGCCTGCATGCTTGACTGGGCACCCACTAGCGTGTTGCTTCTAGCTGCTGAGTGAGACCTAATTTGATTTATACTCTGATTATTCATTGATGACCCAATTGGAGCAGCAGGGTTGCAGATATTTCCTGTTCCAGAAGAATCAGCAGCAGCTGACCTATATCCATCACCTGCCAAATGTACAAGTTACAAATGGGAAACAACAACAAATAGCTAGTAACAGGAAAACTATTTCACAGAGGGAAGTGGAAAGACAAAAGGACCTTGCATAATAGGCCGCTGATGTTGATCAGGGGGCTGTTGCAAAGGTCTAGAAGAAGCGCCAAATGATGCAGGGTTCAAGTAGCTATCAGAAGACCCTGAACTATTGATCATCTGTACATTGTTCCCAAAACCACCGTTCAAAGAACCATTTTGGAATCTTTGCTGCATAAAAGACCTCATTCCACTGTTCATTGCACTGCCAAGATTCTGTAACACATGGCTATTTTGCCCACCAATATGTCTCTGAGGCACCTGTTGTGGGACTACTGAAGAATCGATGCTAGAAAATACACCATTGCTTGCGTTGTCAACATTTGTCAGTGTTTGATTATTATTGCTACTGAATCCAGGAGTAGGAATCATTTGGCTCGCTACTCTCTGTCCAGCCATCATGTTATTCACATTTGAATTCACAGAAAAACTAGATGCTGATTGCTGGTAACCATTTGATAGAGATCCTGCAAAGCACTTTCTGTCAGCAAAGCGCAAAGATATAATGCAACTCCACTGGGTTATGTCATGCACTTTAATTACCTTCAGCTGCATGTAGCGCACCACCACGCATGCTGGAAAATGACCCATTGGGAGTTGACATTAATCTCCCAGTGCTCGGCATTGATGCTCCGCCAGAAGAGATGACGGAAGGATCCATTGCAGATGACACCATCATGTTTGAATTGCTGTTCTGTTGCATACCGGGAGTTGGTATCATTGTACCCACAGGAGCCGAATTACCTACAAATTGCGGATGCTGAGGAGCTTGATGATGCTGTGGTAGCCGTTTAAGGACAGCATGCAAACGGTTTTCAAGAGTATCCAAGTTCATATATTCATCCTGTCGTATCAAAGCACACAAGGAGCAGGAAGACAGCAAAAAAAAAGCTTCATCTTGTACTTGAGATTGAAAAGAAACATACAATTAAAAGAACAGTTCATTGAAGACTGAAAACACATGAGCAAAGAGGAATGATCAAAACGGAGAGAGTAAACCGTAGAGACCATCAGTACACCTCTGGACAAATAAGGAAATCAACTAAATGTACCTTTGTAGAAGCCAACTTGAACAGTCCCTCCTCCAAACGTCTCGCAATATCTTGCATCCTCTTTGCATAAATGTCAACTGGTTGTGAACTTTTCGTCATTAGATATTCATAGCTGGAACAAAATGAAAAAGGCTTCTATTTAGCATAATAGACCAAGGAAATCAGTCATTCAAATAACATAAAGATTCTCAACATAGATGGTTACTGTAATAAACAAAATAAATGACACATTAAACATCCAAAATTCTGACAAACATTTATCATGATGACTCAATGAGAAATATGAACTAAATAATCTGATTACATTTACGCAACATATAACACATTTGCAAGTGTACTAAGCAATATAACCAATCAGCAGCCCACACGTAAAGTATTTTCAAACAGAATATTGCCAATTCTAACTTGATGATGCAATGAAACAATAACTGGAGTAGAGTTACTAAAAGATGAGATAAAGGCAGATATGCACCCAAGTTATAGCAAAATCTATGATACTTCAAGAATCATTAAAAGAATAATTAATCAGCAGGTTGTTACATAACTCTTTGTTCTAAACATCATATGTCCTTTTTCAAACTCACAACATTTATTTACATACAAAGTTCACTCTCTTCAGTGCTCAAACATCAAAACATTTATATGCAGTTTTTACCCATCTTATTATGCAGGGTCATCATCTCAGGCATAAACTAAACAAAGTTAGCTTAATGCCTCCAAAATCATGTCATATATAAACATAATAGCACTTTTCCTTGGGAACGAAATCGTCAATCACTACAAGATAATTCTTTTTTTTTTTGGGATGGGTAAGTTAACACGCACACATAACCTAGAAAGAATAGAACATCGGTCTCTGTCTCTCTCATGGAAACCAAGCACTCCATCATTAGGCTACCCCCAACGGGGCAAAAAAATTTCTTAAAAAGACTCAGACAAAACTATGAGTAAGAGACAAAATCTGCATCTGATCAACGCATCAATTTTCATAAAGTGCCAATGAATGCAACACTCGCAAAAGATCTAAATATCAAAAGAAAGCTTTCTATAAATTAAAGACTAGATTCAAGATTTTTAATTTAGTTTGTTTTTAGTACGTATATTAAATGGCAAATGGTCCCTAACGTTAGGGGCCACTATGATGAAACCCAACATGTTCAGTAGTGTACCATAGCCACTTGGGCCAAAATGCTGTGATACAAAAAAGAACGCTCAACACAGACCAAAGAGTGCAAGCTAACATTACTCAGGTGTATATGCCATTCACACAAGCTAAGCCAAGCATCACCAATTCTAGTCAATAGTGACAACATTTTCAAGTTTGAGTGCCCAGCTTAAACAATAGTGACCCCCACAGTCAAATGCAATACTACTCCATTATCCGCATACAGCCCCCTCGTGTTAGAAGTTAACAAACACTTGAAAACACTTATGAAGCCTTCACACAAGAATCTAGTGGAAGACAACACCCACGTCGAATAGTTGTGCACAATATATTTGAATGCTTGGCTGCTGAGCTCCATCGTTTCATAAACAAATTTTGTTTTATAAAAATGAAAATGGACATAATGGCTATGTCGGAAGCTGTTATATTTCAATAATATTCCTGACCAAAATTGATCAAAAGATTTCTTATTACCAATTGAAGCACTTTATGCTTGTGAAAACCAGCACGGGCTTAAATGTCTAGCTCCCTTTTACAAGCAACTTGATAAGAACATATAAAGGGAAACCCAAGATTCCATCATTGAAGGGTTTTGATTCTTTTGAATGCTTTACGAGTCCTCACTTATTTACTTTGGACAAATTATTGCAAAGATACTTACATCCAATACAAACGAACTTAACTCCCTATAAGCATAACCAATGTGCTAAATAAAGAAACCAGATACACATGCGCACACATTTCTGTGCCGCACTGGAAGTGCTCATTGTGAACTGTAGCGTAACAAAGCACAATAGGCTCATTTTTCCTACAGAAAGTCTACTAAGGTTTATGAAGAGCCATTAAAGATTAGGAATCCCAATCAACTCATACAGACCCCATTGGGTTTAAAAAATAAAAAAATGAAACGCATCTGCATAGCAACATCTTTCTAACTTCATGTCTGTATATTCAGTGCATATTTACTCCGGTTCTACCCAGAGAATGCCAGGTAGCTACAGGCCTTCTAATAAGCAAAATGAAAAATAAAGATAAAGGTCCTTCAACACACCCACAGAAACTTCCCTCCAAACAACTACACCCATATGATAGTCAAACAGAAAGACAGGTTAGGCTCCCCAAACTAGAAATGCAAAGAAAACAGTAGGCTCCCTGAAAACAAAGAGAATGGAAGCTGAATAAAGCAACAAGACATATCAAACAAGTAGGTCCACTCTACCTTGCTCATATAGTAAAGAGCTCACAATACGTATCTTATCATTATGATGCCCTATCAAAAAATTCCACTTTCAATCCTTTGCCAATAACAAGCTGGGATAGGGAAAGCTATCATAACTTGAAATATGCCTGAGTCCCGCTCGCCTACCTAAAATCACTATAAACTCTTCTCTAAAACTGTGAAAGGAAATTAGTAGATACCATGAATATGAAAGAGAGGCAACAAATACCAGCTTTATATACAAGATATATAAAGATCTAATGTGTAAATCTTACATTTTATTTCGCATAAATTGTCGTATTTTCGGAAGTTCAGTGTTCATCACTGATGGATTTTGACCACCTAGATTTTGCACTTGCGCATGGAAGGTATTGCCATTCTGCTGAGGCAGTCCAGGCAACTGATTGCCAGCCTGGTTGGGTCCCTGACCAGAGATCTGGCCTGACATGTGTGCCTGAACATTCATCTTCAACTCGTAGAATAACAAAATTCAGACAGCGCATCAGCTTCACTTTATGATGACCAGTTCAACATTCATCTCAACCAAATAGTTCACTCCGCATCAAAAGCTTTTCTTCAATCCTGAATGTCGAGGAAAAGCACCAAGCCACACTGCAGACACACTACAATTGAAAGCGACTTTTAAAAGTTATTTCATGCAAACATAATTAGCTCTGTGTAATAACAAATACATTCAAATCAATGCAGCAGACATATATAGGAAGGTGGTTTGCTGGGAATAAACACATCCGGTGACAGGAAAACATCGCAAAACCCTGTGGCTCATCAAGCCTTTGATTCAAGGGGGGAAAAAAATAGGCTCACATTATGTTACATAGAAAGACACAAGCAACTTAAACATTCATTCTAATTGATCTTTTTAACAGACACAACTGCGGATTGATACCATAAAATAGAACACGCTGACCTTCACAAAAAATTGATGACAAAGCTTCACCTCACGAGACACATCACAGCAGACCAAGATAGCCGTGGCAACAATAGCAATTAAAACAAGTTGATTTTAAAAATTTTCGAATTTACAAGCTATAACCTATCTCTGCTGACTTTTAAGATGTGCAGTGCCAGCACTAGCAGCAATAGGACAATATAGCATCTAGGCGTGACAGAATATGACATTAGTTCAACTCACGTCCAGATGACAAAAAGCAGTCTGTACAGTTATTTTTTACTCAAAAATAGCATACATTTTCACGTATGCCATATACATCAGCAAAATCAGAAGAACTTTCCAAGTAATGAACAATCTACCAGAATGATAACCCGTAGCACTTACAAAGAAATCTGGAGATCAAACAAACAAGCATTTTAAAAAATGCCACGTATCTAGGCAATATACCCAACATATGACTTAACTCTGACTCCTGGAGCCATGCCTCAGTTACCAATACAAGTTCAAGTAGACATGAAGATTATTAGCTATATCATTTAAATTTAGAAAAGCGCAAGCAATAGGTGACCAGAAAAGTAAAACAGGTCTCCCATTTACCAAGCGGTTCATGGCAGGCAGTGTTCTGTAGTCTAGAAAGGTATAATTTTATCCATTCCACAGCGCTCGTATATGATTGAACAATGTTCAATTCAATTAACAGGATGCATCCCCCCCCCCCCAAAAAAATAAAAAAACAACAAAGATATAAGATTGGCGGGTAATTGCCCACCAGAGTACTCAAAAAAGGTTCTTGCACCATGTCGTCAATTGATCAACTTCGAAGTATTAGCCCTGACATCAATTTACCATTACCATAGAATTCATACTAACTAATTCTTCAGCACAACTTCTGCACCATTCATGAACAGTCAAACACAAAAGAAATCAACTTTGTATCCAATTCATTGATTCCAAGAATCAAATTTACAGTAAATCCTCAGTTTCTTACCTCAAAACTTATTGAACGAAGAAAGAACGACTGCAACTTCAGTTGAAATTAGCACATTGAGCCAGGCACAAACAAATTGAATAACCTGCAGAGCCTGATCGTGAACTTGAAGGACCAGATCCTCAAGAAGATTCCGCCGACTATCCGATAACAGCAAAAGCCCCAAATTAAAGCAACCCAATTCCTTCAATTCCTTCAATTCCTTCCGACAAAACCCTAGCTTGCGACAAACAAGCCAGCAAGGTCAAAATTGGGGGCCGTAAACGTCGGATTTAGGGATTCTGAGATTGAATTTGAAACTCTTGGTTGAATCTGTGCTTCCAATTGGATTTCGAGGGGTACCCTGATTCTCTCTTCGTGTGTATATTTCTCTCTCCTCTTCGTCGTTCGACGTTTCCTGCTCCGAGTTTCGCATCAGAGTTTTAAGCCTCCTTTTTATTTTTATTTTATTTTTTCCGATTTTTTTCCTTTTTGGGTTTTTTGATTTCTCAGGCAGGAGGAGAGGGTCGGGGGATCCACAACATCATTTGACCGTAAAATCCACAATCCCCTTCTTCGCCCGTTCTTTAAAGTTTTAATACAAAATGGAAGGATTTTATTTATTTGGATTTTTTTTAATTCAATGGGGGGAATTAACTGTTATTTTGTGGATTATTCTTTGGCTCATTAATTGTAATTTTTTGTTATTTTATATATAAATTAAGATATTATTTACTTTATTATATTATATATAATATTCTTAAGGTGGGAGAGCGATATTGATAAAAAGCTTATAACTTTACATATTTTTTGTTTAGAAATTTAGATATTTGTTACCTTTTAACATTATAATCATCTTAAGATGGGAGATAAATGTTGGCGAAGAACCTTTTGGTTTCATACATTTATACCATGACATAGTACAACGATAACAATAACAACTTCTAGTGTGGGTCCTGTTTTTACAGGGTGTTTATACCATGGCATAATAGATTTGCGAATTCCCCTCCCCTTCCTCCCAATGCAGGAAATCAATTAAATGAATGAATAAAGCTCGTACCTAAATTATTACATTAATGACCTATGTGCCCTCACCTCAATCTTGATTTCAAGAATAGTCTTTTGTATAAAGCCTAAATCATTGGTTGTTATGATAATAAAATTACTTAAGGAACATGTATCTCTTTTTCAGCTTGGATTGTATGCACTACAGTAAAATGCTTATTTAAACTTCATCTACTCTAGTTATGTGAAATAGTAGACAGTCTACAATTTTAAAATCTACGACCAACCGGAACCAGTCTATCTGTAATTTTGTAATTCAGGGATAAGCTGCTACATCTGACCCTCCAAAACCTTGCCTAGTGACGAGATTTTTGGGGTGTTGGAATAAGCCATCTAACCTTAGAGATTGCTATTTGGGACTCTAATGTCTAAATCAAAAGCAACAATTATAACACTATAACATTGCTTTTTTAACAATTAATAAGGAATGTGAATGAGATTGTTCAATGAAAAGCTGAAATAAGATAATAATAACGTCTAATAAATTCATCAATAGATATAACAACTTCCAAAAAAGAAAAAATTCTCAATAGATATAACAACTCTTATATTTATGGATATGGACAACATAATACCTTTCCCTATTGTTCCATTTCCTTCTTGCAAAACCTAGCTCTCCCATAGATGATGTCATTACAAATTTAAGTTCCCTCTTGTTGATCCACTTTATCACAAGGCTACTTGAAGTCATCCTCAGTATCATTAGCATTACGGGGAGCACAGCAATCCACTCCAACAGAATTATGAGAGACCGAGGCATCAAGAACATTGTGTAGTTCAAGGACTTTGCTTTGTAACTAGAATGGAATATGCTAATGAGATCCGACGGTAGCTCATTTAATCCGCCCCAAATCTACTGACATAAAAAATATAAAAAAAGAGGATAGATACTATTAACAATGCTGTCATTCCCTTTCTGCATTCTAATTTAGAACTGCATAAACACGAACCAAGCTCAAACAAAAGTCTGTTCGACAGAGCCCATTCCATTGGCATACAATGCAGCACATCCAAACGAGCACAACATAGTCCATCTCATTGACCCTGCCACCTAACTCAATTGGATTTTCAATCATTCAAGTAGCAATCAAGTTTCATAGACCTGCAAAAACAGGACCCACATTGGGAATTATTATTGTGCAAGTAGATATAATTTGTTGATACATCAGCTAGCTCAGTTTGGTCTATATATAAACTGAACTGAGATAGCCCATTAGCCACCACTGTCGCCATCAGCTTAACAACAACCTGAACTAGCAAAACAACAGACTTGCAGAGAATGGCAGATCAGATTTAGGTGAGGTAATATTACAACTTAACAGGCTTCACTGATTCTGGGGAACAAAGTGAAAGTCATCAGATACAACCATTATTTGAGAAACGCCAGTACAAATGAAAACCTGGAAGCTGTTTAATTTTAGGTTCAGTCTGGTTTCAAGGCAGAAATGGCAATCTCTGTTCACCAGAAGCATACAGGATAATATTCTTCTTCAACGGTGGAATGACTTGTGCTACATTAAATGCAGCAGCTCTTAGTGCATTAAAGGGTCCAACATCGACAGAGTATGCCTTCTGGAAACCATCCAGGATAGCAGCCATCATAGAATTTGCCAGTTTTCGTTCTGCTTCGTAATTCCGTAATAGGGACACCTGCACCAAGCCACACCAATTGAGTAAAGCTAGCACAGGATTTCTAAAGGAGATCAATTACATCATTTACATGCATAAGCAAACATTTTTCTCACATGTTTTGAACTAATGAAATACCCCCTCTGTTCTACATTAGATGACTGTTTTTTCCTCCCAGTTTTGGACCACCCCGTTCTAATTTTTCGTTTTTTCCCTGTATAGTAAGCTTCTATACTTTGCCCATTTTAGTGGCAGTTCAAAAGATTACTTGAGTTTTTTGTGTTTTTTTTTTAAGAAGGCTTAAATTACAATGGACTAAACAAACTGTCTCATTGAAGTGTCCTGTACCATAACCACTACAGGGAAGTATGCACTCAAAGCCCTATGTAGGGTACAACAGAAACAGTCTCTTCGGAATTAATGGGCACATAACTAGGCAGGACTTCAAGGCGTTGGTTTGATTTGGTTAGTAATAGTTTCACATGAATTTCACATGACCCCTTATACAATAAAGACATAAAATACGATGGGGGAGCACTAAGACCTTAACGAAGAAGAGAAGAGCGCCTAATCAAAGTAGAGATGAAAGATAAAATTGCATGAGAGAAGAGGCTGCCTTTTTAACTAAGCAGTTTCTAATTCCAAATTGCAGCTTGGAAATGCAGTATGCCCAGAACAAGAGACCAACATTATTCTTCAGGGATTCAACAAGTGCAGGGTGGGATCTTTCAATAATGTGCGTGGATCCTATAAACTTTTGCCTTCCTAAAAAGGGCAGGCCAGAAATCTTGTTTATTTGGTGACAATTGCTTGCTGGAATATAACATCAGTTGGTTAACTAACCCTTAAATCTGTTCTCCAGCAAAAACCAAGGAAGAAAAACATATGTCATGAGATGATACCTGTCCAATGTCAATGCCCACAGCAGTACCCTTGGAGATAACTTTCGAAAGAGTGGAAGCATCTCCAAAACCCAAATTAACTCCTTGACCAGCAAGAGGGTGAACAGTGTGTGCAGCATCACCAATAAGAACGACACGTGACTTAGCATAACTATCAGCATGCACTAAAGAAAGGGGGAACACCATTCTTTCAGATGCCAGCTTAATGACTTTAGGTGGAACTTCAAATGGCTCATTGGCCGAGACCAAATCTGCTGCAAACCTTGAGAATATCGACATCATGTCTGAACTTGAATGTGGACGAGGACCATATCCATGGTCTAGTGCGTGATTTACAACTTCCACAAAATCATTTTCAGTCACTGTTTTGCGCTCTGAAGCCTCTTTGGGGCTCATTGTCCACACAATATTGCTAAAATTGTCTCCTATTGGCAAAAGTGCAATCGGTCCCGATGGAAGAAACCTCTGCCATGCACAATGGTTCTGTATTAAATGTTCAACTGTGCATATGATTGCACTCTGATGATATTTATGGCCAGTGGAGCTGAATCCTGCCAACTCCCTAACACGTGACCTGCCACCATCAGCTCCAACCTGCAATAAAAGCTCAGATGCATTACATGGCAATGAACTCATGGTGCGAGCAAGATAACATGCTAAGTTGAACTGGGGGTGACAGTGCCTTAAACCCATGTGAGTCCATCAGCATCCCAAAGAATTTGCTAAAAATAATAATAATAATAAACTTCAACTTAGACATTCCAAATAGTTTCAATTCGCCCTGACAAAGTTCTCACCATGTGTAACAACTTCTGAATTTCCAATAACTAGAAAAGGAGCAACTATTCTTGGTGAGGATTGAATTCCTTTTCAGTTTGATAGCAATTACACGTCTAAATATCTTTAGCCTTTGTAATTACATTTTAAAAAGTCAAGAGCACTGACTAAAGGTGATGTTCTTTATTGTGCTGTCATCTCAATAGAAGTAACAGAACAATCAGTTTCAAATGAGGCCCTATAATGCTATATGCCAATCCTGTGGTCAATAATTTAAAAATTGTCTCGTCTCTCCATCAACCCTTGGAATTTTGAAGGAAAGATATTGCAAGCTGTTTGGTGAGCTGGTGACAGCTATTATCACCACAAATTCAAAGGCCCTATTTCGTAAGATACTTGTCCACTCAAGCAAAAGAGCGCAAGATGAGCAATCGTTACTGCTATTTAGAATGCTTGGCTAGAGCATAATTCCAGCTTTTCCAAGAATCAATTATCACTCTACTGTTTTTGGTTACAATGCCATACACAGTGAATGACCTTGGCATCACTATGGACACACGGTAACAAGATTTTTCCTGTGATACTACCCCTCAGAGCACAAATATATACTTCAGAATAGGAAGGCGTTACTGTTTCAATCAAATTTGCTTTCAGCCTTTTTTTGCTGAGAGAATGTCTTTTTTTGGGCACATTTTCTCTCAGGGATAAATTCTCTTTCCATCTCAACAAGAAAATGGGAAAGGAATACAGTTCCTTTATAGACTTTCTTCATTCCAAAAATCAAAGATTTAACAGGAATGCTGCAAACACAGCGAGACTTCCCAACCTTCTAATATCACCAACCCAGTGCTTCTCACAAGGCTACCGCCTTTACTCTTGACCAAGACAGGGGTCACTACCCCTTCCACTACACAGGCAGTGTCATCAGCCACTTGACTGGAAATGCATTGGCTGACTCTACATACAACGAACAAAAGCAAGGAATGCTTTGAGAATAAATTTTCATTTAGTTCAAATAACATATAGCAACTCTTCGAGCGCTAGTGGAAATGGATGTAGCCCTTGCCTATCCTCCCTAAAAGAGAAATAGAGCTCCCACTTCTTATCATAGAGCGGTGATTGGAGCATCATCTAGAGAACACAAGCATGAAATGATGAAATAAGCAAGACATAAGTAAGGCGTAAATTGAAGCTTTCCTCCCAAGTTTTCTTTGAATAACAAAACCTAGGCCCACACCCAGTTCAATGATGGACAAAAGAGAGGGCATAGAAGATGTCTATGAAATGAATTTCCACAGACTGCGTAAGATCAGGCCCAGCCTTAAAAAAATAAAATAAAATAAAATAAACCACAACAACAGTAGCAGCAGCACTGGGGTTCCCACCGAAGCAAGGACTATGTAAGCTTAGTCCCACCAACCATATAATTATGGAAATAGTTACATGACATGCCATGGGAAATAGATTCCAAATAAACACCAGTAATTATGCATTAAAAGAATATTCTTTGAAACCATATATTTAACCCCAACCCTCCCACAACCATTTTGGAGTACAGTGTCCTATTAAAGGATGGATCCCTTTTATATCAACCCAAGTACCGAATCAACCACATTTTGAGAGAGTAGAATGCAGTAGCAGATAGCTCAAGGGAACATGGGATTCAGATTTGATCTCACACCATGCACCCCCACACAAGGAGCTCCTAAAACCCTTCCCAAATTAACTCATTACACCCCATAATAAAGCTCGTGACACAGCAATTGATAACTTCAAGAATTCCCTAGCCCTCTTAGCTCCCTAGACTCCATATTTTGCAGACGAGGACATACTTTCTTTCCCTCCAGGTTTCTCTTCTAATATGACACAAACCAAAACAATCTGCATTTCTTGGTGCAATAGCATCCAGACGAAATGCAAAATCAGTCTCCAGACATGAGAATTCTAAGTAAGTGGTTCATGAAACATAAAACTAAAATACATCATAGACATAAAGATAGGATTGGAATCTATTTGTTCCTAATGCAGACAACCCCCCCCCCCCCCCAAAAAAAACAGAAGAAAAATGATGGGATGCTATCTACATGGTTTTTTTTCTACTTTCCAACCAATTAAAGTATAGGACCGTTCCCCAGAGGAGAAAAAAGGGGAAGTAGGACTGTCATAAATTGATATATTTTCTAGCTTTTTCAAATTCCAAGGAAAAGAAAAAGGTCCACAGGCTTGTTAGCTCTTAGCTATGAACAATAAAATTACAATGGTTTCCCAGGCTTTCGATGGAGTATGAGCTGCTAACCCGGCCTCACCCAATTCACAGAAGGTCTAAAAGAAGACAAGGCAACAACACAAAGAAAATCAAATAAAAGTAATCAAAGAGAAGAAAGGCTGAGAAAAAGGAGGATTAGTAGAATTTAGAAGTAAGTGAAAGAGAAGCCAATCAACCCATACATGTTACTTGCTGTCTTGCATAGTTGCATGGACCCATTCTCACCTGTTTTGACCTATGTAAGATTTGTCCTTTGAGAAAGCCAAACAGGAAAGCTGAAAAGGTCAATTCTCAAGTAATTGTAATAACTAAACGTCCATCTGACCATGACATCGGCAAAGAATAAGCAACTTACAGGCATCTAAAAAACGTATGACAGACAACTTACAAGATATCTTTGCATTATACACAATCAATTTGAAAAATCCAAATCTTTTTTAAAAAATTACCACCAACTTTGCAGCCAAATTGCTGCCATCAGCCAGCTCCAACTTTGCTAACCGACTGTCCATGTTCCCAGATGATGCACCTGACTGTACACCCATTGAAGCTAGTCTTGAAGGAAGTACGGTCTTCTGGGAATCCTTCTCCTGTACAAGTTCCCCAATCCAATAACTAAAGATGACCACAAAGTAGATTAAAGTTTCCAAGCTAGATATAGTACATGTGACACCAGTTTTTTTATTCCAGCATCGAAGGGAAGGGAGGGAAGCCTGAAGTACTCTACTGGGGACAAAGGCCCTGTTTGGTAAACAGTTGTTAGCTGTAAGTGTTAGCTGTTAGCTATTTGTGTTAGCTGTTTATATTAGCTGTTTGAATTAACTATTTTTAGAAAAAGTATTTGGTAAAAACTAGCTGTTTCTAAAAAATATGTTCGTAAATTTTCATTTATACCCTTATCTATAAATTAGTTTTAATAAAATGTGTGTAATTTTTCCAAACTTATGGACAATTATGTCATTTCTACAAAAAGTTCTTTTCAAAATACTAATGAGAATAGCTTTTTTAAAAGAGTTTTTTGGGGCCAAACAGCTATTGCAAACAGTTCTTTACCAAACCTCATTTAATTGTTTGACTTGGTCAAAACAGCTAAAATCCTCTCAAACAGCTATTTTTTCCCAAACAGTTGTTGTTACCAAACACCCCCCAAAGTTTCTATTAGTTCAATGATGCCAAAGTAATTATAAATTAAACCTCAAATCTATGAGACAAAAAATTCCTTATGGCTCTAGACTCTGTTGTTCCAGGGGCTTTTTTGTTCTTAATCAATAGACATATGTTTTGTTTATTTTTATCAACTCAACAAATAGTTCACTTGCTTGCTGCTCTAATGTATGCTGTCAAACAGCAAAAAGGAATAGCATTTGTTTCTCATCTCTATAACAAAAATGCAGCACAAAGCTTGGGGCCTTGGGCTTCAGCCATTTTTTAAGCCCAATTCTAAAGAGAAATCTTGTAGAATTAGAATTTTCTTGACTTCCTCTTTCACATCATGACCTATGGCTACAAGCCTCAATTACAACAATAGGTTACAGAAGACGGAATAGAAATGTTATGACAGAAGGCTTTTCAGAATATTTTTGGCATAGAGGGTTTCCTGTCTACTATTTCTGATCAATACACTCGGAAAGAATAACAGAAATAATGAGAATAAACGGTTACCTCTATGCACAGCAATAGAGACCTAAGAAGCACCTTGTTCTCAACAACACACCTTAACATAAGTTCAAAACAAGAAGGTGAGGTTTCTGTAATAAAAAATTGCATATAGTAGAATTTGAAATGGTTCTTTTTAGGTAATAAGCTCACCCGAGTACCTCTTTATTTACATCTTTTGCATTGTATCTGGTATACCCTAAACCAGTATAGTCCCATACCTGCAGAGAAAAAGTCACCTTGCATCATGATTCAAATGCTAAGTATAGAAAGACTGAACAGAAAAACAAAGATAAAAGATAACCTAGGGACTAGAGACACTTGATGAATATACCATTACTCCTAAGAATGAAAATATTTAAGTTATGCTACTATTATCAAATTCTTTTAAGAATCAATAATATTCATTGTAAAAAATACAAACTTACAAGTGCGATAACTAAAAAGAAAAGAAATGAAGGGGAAAGGATCCTAAAGCTAAAGTACTTTATGATCTTTATGATCCTAATGCTACAGTACTTTATGATCTTTATATTCGGCAATGTGACTAAAACAAGGTCAAAAGTCATATTGCCATTTACAACGAATGCTACTGTCATCTATGCATTTGAAATATTCATTTCATATGTCAAATTTGCCACCAAACAAAAAAAAAAATTGTCAAATATAGGTTAAAAGACCTTCAAAATAACAGAAGCAGAACAAACATACCTGCATCTTATCAAAATATGCATGACGCTGCTGTTCAATATATTTCCATGCTCCAATATCTGCAAAACTTAGTTCTCAGTTACCAGCCAGCCGAATTGGATTGGACAAGACAGTTATAAAATATGACATCAGCAAGACTTTGCTTTTGAAACTATGACATAATGAAAGCGTTGCAAACTTCTATCATGTAACAAGAAATACTTCAATCTATTAAGAAGCACAATTTGAATCCGTGTCATATATTCTGCAAATGATGCATATAACATACCAGAAGAAAGAAAAGAGAGGAGTATACCTTGAAGAAAAGAGATGCTAGCAGGTGTGATTGTGCTGACTCTTGGATCAGGCAGCGCATCTTTACTGATCAAACCTCCAGCACTCAGTGCAGGATTGTCGTCAATGATAGCAATACTTAAATTTCTGGTTAAGGGGGAACTGGCTGCAAGCACATAAAATGTAATCAAAAACTAAACCTACGTACTCACTGTCGCACATGCATAAGTACATTGTGAAGCAATAAATAACATCATAAAAGATCAACAGACAACCAAAGTTCCTCAAAAACGGATTCAATGTCAACTATGCAGAAGGGGAATATAAAGAGACAAAAGGAAGCTAAACAAACAAGAAAGAGCGATTCCTGCGGAGACTACTCCATGACTAACCTAAGGAACACGCAAGAGCCATGCCAACCATGCCACCTCCAACAATTGCAACATCATACTCTTGGACACCATTTGCTCGCTGATTATCGGCATTGTGATCCTGTGACATTCAACAACAACAACTTACATTCCAGATGTATATTCAAAAAGGAAGGGAGCGATAGATAAAAGTGAAATACAGATTGGAGTAAGGGGAACATATTTCTATTTTGATTCTTTAGTGACTGTGAGTGGATGAACTTTGGATTAGCTAACTTCAGAGCCTTTCCTACTTTTGGTATCTATTAGGAATCCGTGGTTTCATTGATGAAATTCCAATCCAGGTACTCCACTCACATGCCCTCAAATGAGCCCCAATTCATGCTTGAAAGAAACATCACATTTAAAACCCACATCAATCACACACAGACCCTTAATAGAGAAAAGCATTTAAGGTCATGCCAACTGTGTTTTAAACTGCACAGTTGCCCGAATGGTAACGACAGTCCATTTCCCAAAAAAGAAACTACAGGAACGTAGGATAATTTAGAAGCGACTATTCAATTTTTCCAAAGAATTTCCATTGATCAAAAGCAATATGCCCATGAAACCAGCAAATACCAAAGAACCAAAAGCTACTCTTCTAACAAGTGGACAAAATTGGTTTCTAGGTCCAAATAACCAACTTGGGTGATCAAATTCAAACTAAAACTCCTGATACAATGATGTAAGGCAGATTGCTAACTCAATTGATCCTAACCTCACTTCATTAGCTAGGTGGACAAGTTTGTCCTGCTATGTGACAATCCTGCAGTTACGCCTGCGTTACAGGTCAATTTAACTACAGCAATTACAAGGCCCGGTAATGATGGCTTCTGTATCTGTGACCTAATTTCTCCATTTTTGCGCCATTGTTATTGCTAACAGGGTTCTTCCAAAATCAATTTCCAGATTAATCGACAAAAATTTTTAAGAAATCAAACGCAAAAGTTGAAGAAACACTCACATGGTGATGCTCGAAGCGGCTGGCGGTAGATGAAAATTGAAGGGCAGAGCTTTTTGAGGATCTCCATAGGCGTTGACATCGAGATACATCCACATTGAGCTTTGCCGCAATCACTCTGTACATTTTCGTTCGTATTTGTGATGCACACTATCTAGGGCTCAGCCAGCAAGGACGACGAACTGGTCGACCGGTGTGTTTGTTAACTATGCGACGAATTCACTGTCTTTTTCCGTTACAGTGGCGGTAGCAAGTACAAGTTGGATTGTGAATTGGTCCAAAACTGGTTAGGATTGAATTGAATCGAACTAGGTTTGGTTGAGCATAAATTAAATGATAGATAGTTGATGATTGATTATGGGGTATGAACATAAACTGAAAACGAAACCAAATAAATAATATATTTAACTAATATTAAAATGTAAAAATTGTATCGATTGAATTGAATATACATGTTTAAGAGTACTCCCAGTCAGAGTGTTATTTTTTGGAACTCAAGCTTGTTACATCAGTAAAAATTTTATACTTTTGGAACTTGCATGTTATCACTTTTTCAATCCATGGAACTTCAATTTTAATAACCCAATAAAAAAATTTATTATGGACTCACCTTATAATAATACACAATTTGTTTTTTTAATCATAAAAAAATTATAAATTAACTCAAAAAAAAGAAAAAACAAAAACAAATAATAAAAAAATTCAAAAGTTATACTCGCTGAGGAATGCCCGCAGGTTCCTCCACGCATGCCCCCCATTTCTCCCATGGCTGCCAGCAGATAACTCCCACGAGTGGGACGAGCGCGACCCACTTGTCCCCACGTGTTCCCTGTGTTGGGAGTGCTCTAAAAGCAAAAAAAAAACTACTTGTAGTATAGTCTTAAAGTTCATTAATTTCACATTTATACTTTAAATTATATATGTTCAAAATGATAGTAAAATCAGTATTGAGATAAAAGCCTTTACTCACATGTGACAATCCAAAGTAAAGTTCCATCAAATGTAGACGGAATTTTAGATGCAACATCTTAATGATGACAAATAAGGGGTTCAAAAACGCAACGCTGGTAACACACATACGATTAAATTCAATTACATATTCCGAATGGGTAAAAAGTAAGGGAAAAACTATGTCGATTGAGACATAAATGTTTCTCAAGTTCTCATATGTAAAATTTAAAAGTGTGGAAGTTTCGAACTTAAGGATGACAAAATTTGTAGATGATAGAAATAATGCTTTTCCAAAACTTGTCATGGGTAGCGAGGAGTGTTGCATATGTAGTTTGCTCAAAGCTCACTGAGTTCCAGATAAGCATCGCTGAAAGGGGGGGGGGGGGGAATAAAAGATTAGTGTGGGACATGCAATAATGACAAAAAAGACGGGTGGTATTATGCGGGGTTGAGGTCAAATACGAGGAGACTTATGGAATGGCTATTGAGTTCTGTTTCTACGAGTGAGAAAAGCATAAGGCAAAATCAATACTTCACAAGCTCCAAACTAGACCTCCCCCCCCCCCCCCCCCCCCCCCCCCCAAAAAAAACCCCTCATGTATCTTTATACTTCTAATTTGCGGTGTGATTACTAATGTTAAATGGCATATATGATTATGAATTTATGACTTTTAATTTGTCAAAAAAAAACTATGTTTTGTAGTGGAGTGATAACAATTGTATTGTGCAAATAATTTCGCAAATAATATAAATCATGCATATGTGCTGCCAATCTAATATATAGCTGACATAAATTGAAATCAAACCATCAGTTGATATAACTTATTGCATGCACATAAATGTATGATGCAAGTGACATTAAACTTTGTTGACTAAACATCAACATAAATTTTAAAAAAAAAAAAACAATAAGACGTTGTTCAAGTGGTTCAAGGTCATATTCACATATCTTGGCGGATTCAAAATTTCGTTATATGCTCTCTCATAATGTGCATTTTTTGTTCGAATGTGCATATCGAGAAGGCAGCATAACAGTTGATTGGATAGCAAAGTGTGATTGTATTATTCTTCAACGTCCAAGGATGGCTTCGGCCACTGTGATCATTTCAGTATATTTTGGATGACGAAGTTCATTACTTTCATCAATTTGTCAATATTATGATGGGTGCAGACTAGCCGAGTTGATATTCTTTTTTTTTGTCAAAAAGTTACCAACTTTAAGGTTACAATTTAAGGTTAGATCTAGATGCTTGCATTAGATTCAAGAAATAAAGGTTTGAATAAATTTTTTAAATTATTTTACAGTTATGTCATGTATTTTACACAAGCACATAAAAAAAAGGAACTATAAATAAGACGAACCGAGTCGACTTGGTTTCGTTACATCCCTAGTCATACATTTAGACCAGACAAGGAATAGATTGGATTGCACATTTTGGTCACACTTTTATCAATTACAATATTATAATTTATCGATTTATATTAATTTTTTGAGAAAATTAACTAGAGAAATTCTTTATTAAAAGGGTTGTTTAGGGGCCTTTTTTTGTTTGGTAATTTTTAATATACTAACTTCAACTCACTTTAATCAATTTTAACTCACTTAAATAAAAAAATAAAATAAAATTCAACCAACTTCAACTAACTTCAGTTGTCTTCAACTAACTTTAACTAATCTCCTTCAAAAATTTTGCAATTTTCAAATTATCATATACAAATTAATTATGTGAAAATTATACGTATAAAAATTCTTTTAATAGAAAATTTTTAAAAAGTCATCAATATTAGTTTTTATGCTAAACGTCATAAATAATTATCTTATCCAAAATATTAATTTTTCTTTATTAATTTAAGTTTTTTAATGGACAATTAATTGAAGCCGTGGGACTTTGAAAGGAGTAAATTTGGACCTAGAAGCTGGTGTATGAGCATACCTCAGTGCGTAATTGTTGTAGACGATCTAAGTGTGCAGTGGTTTGGCCCTGAGCAACTTGGTGGTGGTATCGCCGGCATTTGGGCGGGGCAGGGAGGCCGTCTAGGCAGAGTGAGGGAGTTGGGGGTCGCGCCAAGTAGTGATGTAGGTGGCTAATGGGGAAAGTGCTTGGAAAATCATAAGTTGTATAAAAGTGGATTTATCTGAGATTGCATATAAATAAGATAAGACATGCTTTATTTTCCCCCTAAATTATCATTTTACTTTTTTTTTGCATCGTGCTAAAATTGAACTTTACATATGTATTTCACATCCGATTAATTCACACACACACACACACACACACACACACACACACACACACATATATATATATATATATATATATGTATATATACGTAAAAAAATGTCATAAATATTATACCAAAAAGTAAACCAAAAAAATTTATTTCAACTCTTTTGGATTAACCAACTTCTACCCATTATAAAAAAAAATCAATTTATCCCAATTTCAACCCACTTCTACCAATTTTAATAAAAAATATTTTCAACTCACTTTAATCAATTTCAACCAACATCACCAATTTATCCCACCCTTATCTGCCAATGATATATTTTTTTCCTTTTTTTTAAAAAGGAAGATGGCCAACGACCAACAACCATATCATGACTGATAAACAAAAGTATCATGCACCATGGTTTTGAACTTTTTTCCTATGTTTTAAGAATGATAAGAAAAAGACAACACTGGAAAAGGATAAAACAATTTTCACTGGAAAAAAAAAAGGCAAAAACGGAACCAAAAAAAGGCCCTCAATGTGATTTATATTTTTTATTTTAATTAATTAATTAATCAATTCATTAAGTTATGTGTTGTTACGTGTAATCTGCCTCATCATCATCTTCAACCCATAATTTTCTTGTCCCTTGCCTTGTTTATATATATATATATATCCTACTTGCTGTCTTTCTTTAGTCCACCTAAAAATTTCAGGTTGTTATCGGCGAAAAATCTAGAGAGAGCGAAGACAGAGAAATGGAGAAAGCGATCAACAGGCAGAGAGTTCTTCTCGATCATCTTCGTCCTCCTTCATCCCCCGATCACACCTATGAAGCCTCTCTCTCTGTGAGTTTCCATTATTCTCACTGTGTATAAATTATCCGTCCTGTGACCTTGTTGATGCTTCAGTTAGTATAGTTTCCGACGAATTTGACGGAGTAATGTGATAATTAGCTCGCTAAGTAGCGACCATGAATGTATTTCAATGATTGTGTGTGACAGTCGGGATTTTGATGGTTCTTGTTGTGATGCAGATTTAGTAGCAGATTTATTCTGTTTGTGATTAGAGTGAGGTGATTAGCTTATTCATAGACATGGGTATATGTGATTATAATGGAATTCAGTAGGAGAAACCTGAATCATGGCGCGGTGTGTTGAATTGGGTTGAATTATTCGGGCTCAGACTCGAAGACATTGCGTTTTGCATTAGAAAAACCAAAAAATGGGCCCACTGCAGTAGCAGGTTGTGATTCGGATTGCTGGGCTTAAATTTATGAAGTTGATTGTTGGCGTTGGAAACATTTATGATGCCTCCCATTGTTGAGCTCAAACTAATTCAGTGAGTAGGAACTAAGTTGCCTGTCAAATTCTTTTCAACGTGCTATGCTGTTTGGCTTCTGCACTGCTCATTTGAGTTTCCGTATTAAAGCAGCTATTAGGTTTCTTTGCTGTAATAGTGGTTCCTGTTTTTTGCCCCGCGGGGGGGGGGGGAGTCATAATTTTCTTCCTGAGGGCCATTCTTGAAAATAGTGGCTCTAAATTTTGTAGCAAGAACCAACAAGTACAAGTTAGATTGTTTTAGTTCCATGTTGTGATTGAAGCAGTAAAGCATCCTGCGCCATACAGTTTTCTTATGCTTTCCCTGGATTGTGATGGTTGTGACAGGCATCCAACTGCGCAGCTGGAGACTCTTCTGCTTATCACAGGACATCTGCTTTTGGGGATGATGTTGTGATAGTTGCGTACGTGACTATTTATTCATGTGTGGCTTAGTTGCTAGAGCTGTTACTATGTCTTTGATATACTCCATCTCATACTCTCCAGAGCGTATCGCACTCCACTTTGCAAGTCAAAACGAGGTGGTTTCAAAGATACATATCCTGATGACATGCTTGCGCCAGTTTTGAAGGTAAGTCTGTGCAGTGTGCTTTCAAATGGCCCTCTCATGGTGGTTCAAATGAAGTGGTGACTGGAGCATGTTTTGATGGATATAGCTGTATCAAAATATCTTAGAACATTAATTTCTTGTGATAATCTTCTTGTTTGTGATTATTACAGGCATTGATAGAGAAAACGAATCTGAACCCTGCTGAGGTTGGGGACATTGTTGTGGGAACTGTTTTGGCTCCTGGAGCTCAGAGAGCAAGTGAATGTAGGATGGCAGCATTTTATGCTGGTTTTCCAGGTAGGAATTTTTTATTTTAACCAATGACAAGAGATTAGAAGCTTTTAGAAAGCATCTTATAATTCTATCAAACTCATCAGTTATGGTGGAATAGTTTGCCTATGTATCCATTGTCATAACTCATAACTTTTCAGCCATTTCAATATGGACCGGTGGATCCTGAATTCATAACAAAAAATTGCTATTACTTGCCGTTTTGTTGTTTTCAAGTTTTCATTTTTATGCACCTCTAATTGTCTTGGTCTATCTAATTTTTATTTTGACTTTCAGTTTGGCCCAAAGAAGTCACTTTAGGGAGTGTGATTTTGATTAGGCTTGTATCACAATAGTTCTCTAGCTGATTGTATTTGATTATTGTGAACAGAGACTGTGCCGGTAAGGACAGTGAATAGGCAATGTTCATCCGGGCTTCAGGCAGTTGCTGATGTAGCTGCGGCCATTAAAGCTGGATTTTATGATATTGGTAAGGACTATTGTTAGTAAAAATATGGTGTTGGAGTTAAATGTTAAAATTGTGTGCCAATATTATTTGGCAAGTAAATTGACTGTTTAAATATTTGCTAATAATTGTAGGGCTTTAACTTTTGAGTATGGACAGTCGTAAAAACATATTTAATGGGGGAGATAAAACTTTCCAAAATAACCAAAAGCAAATAAGTCTAAATAGAAAATGTTATGTATGGTTATGGAAAAATGTGCCTTAAATTTTATCAGAAAATTATTAATACTAATTTATATATAAAAAAAAAAGGAGTCTTAAGAAATGCAATTTTGCACATATAAAGCAATCAGTTCATCAATATGCATTTTATATTAGTGCCTATAGCAATGTTCAATTGCTATCATATCAGCATGCGAACCCCCCCCCCCCCCAAAAAAAGCAAATGAGAAGAAGAAAACAACCCAAAGAGAAAGAGAAAAATAGAGTTAGGGAAAGGAGCGGATTGGACTACTTTTACGGGAGAGACACAATCCTCTCATGCAAATTTTTGAGTTGCAGGCATTGGTGCTGGATTAGAATCCATGACAGCAAACCTAATGGCTTTGGAGGGATCGGTGAATCCCAAGGTAAGCGCTAAATTCTCCATTCTCTGTATGATCATGCTCATGAATGAATCTCTGTCCATTTTAGAGGGGATTTTACTGTGATCGAGCTGTTAGCTCCTGCTTTGTTCTTACATCTGTGCAGGTAAAAGAGTTTGCTAAAGCCCAAGACTGTCTTCTTCCAATGGGTGTGACATCAGAAAATGTTGCTGAACGTTTTGGTGTTACCAGGGAGGAGCAAGACCAGGCTGCAGTAAGTTACATGATGTTGTGGATGTGTTGTTTTTGTTGTTTCTTTTACAAGATTGACTCATTGATTTCTTTGGGCGTGAGCTAGGTGGAGTCTCACAGGAAGGCTGCTGCCGCCACTGCAGCTGGGAAATT
This sequence comes from Selenicereus undatus, assembly GCA_017589665.1. NCBI lineage: Eukaryota > Viridiplantae > Streptophyta > Magnoliopsida > Caryophyllales > Cactaceae > Selenicereus > Selenicereus undatus. Next base: position 119,848,551 of record JACYFF010019584.1, on the reverse strand, counting down.
TAAAGATGAAATAGTTCCAGTACACACTAAGGTAATTTCCATCTTACATTATTAGTTTTGTTGAACTGTTCATGCTTTTTGCGGCTACTGTGTCCCTTGCACTTATCCATCCTTTGCCTCTCTTCTAGGTTGTGGACCCCAAAACTGGGGATGAGAAGCCCATTACTGTAACTGTGGACGATGGGATCCGGCCAAACGCAAGTCTTTCTGACCTGGCGAAGTTGAAGCCGGTTTTTAAAAAGGATGGGACAACAACTGCTGGTATAGAGCTCAGTAAAACAATTTAAGGTTAAATCCTTTTGAGTAATTTGCATCCTTCCAATTTTGCATTGTAGGAAATTCTAGTCAAGTGAGTGACGGTGCCGGAGCTGTTCTACTGATGAAAAGAAGTGTTGCCATGCAGAAAGGGCTACCAATTCTTGGTGTATTTAGGTATGACTTCAGTGCCATTTTATCTGGGCTTCTCCACTTCTTCCTACCACCCCTTACTTTTGTTTTTTTGGGGGGGGGGGGTTGGGGCTTAGTGGAGGTGAGGGAATGATGCGGTTTGCATTGCCGAGAGATTGCTGCTTCTTGCCATGGCAAGTAATTGCGTATGGCCTAAGACAGAAAGGCTTCAGTGGGTGATCCCTGATGATGTGATCTTTGAAGGGGCAAAACTGTGAATATTGTGGCATTAAATTTAAATCCAGTTGTGTAGCATAATTATTGGCAACTTAATTGAATCTGTTCAAGATATTGATTGATTTTCATGGTCTTACCGTGTTCTAATCTGTACATGTTTTGCCTCCATCACCCCCTGTACCTGGGTTGATAACTTGCACATATCTTTCTATGGGATAAAGATGCTAAGCGGCCAGATGCTAAGCAGCCTGCCCTTAATAAGGGGCTGTTCTATTTAGCTTACCTTCTCCAGATTTCATATTTATACAAATTTATTCAGATTGCAGACTTAGATATATTTTGATGCGTTCAAATTATTAAACTCAATTATCATCAGTTTGCCCAGATTTCACCTTTCATATTTTAGACCTATATAATTTTTTAAAGTTCCTCCAGAGTTTCTCAATTTGTCCGAGATTTACTGGGAATTCATATTGTACATTTATTCCAAGACCTTTTCTCAACTCTGAGTAACATAACTGGATGCTGAAGTCATTATAGTGCTGCCTTTGGAAGCAGCCTATGAAAGTCTTTTCTGTTCCATGCTTGCTTTTTGCGGATCTTTTTCAATGTTTCCAATAAGCATAGAAGCATGAATGCAGCAGGCATTGCAACCTTACCTTAGTTGATTATGGTCAAAAAAAATTTCTTTGGGCAACAGAAAGGAAGAATAAAATTCTTGTGCTTAGACTATAAAGGTCCAATCTCCTGTGCCAGTCCGTGGCCCCTCACTGTCTATCGGCCTCCCTCGTCCTCTGGTGGAAATATACTTTTCTTTTGGGGGGTGGGGTCTCTGCACTGTTTATCATATCTTAATTCCTTCATGCTTCTGATTTTGGGTCCTGTACATTTGACTCGGTAATTACTGGAGTAGCTCAGAGAATTTGCTGTGTGCTGTCTCTCTTAACTTTTTTTTGGGATTCATTTATCTTTATGTTCCTTCGTTTTTTTTTTTTTTAAATAATGATGGTGTTACTGGGACGTTGTATTCATCGTTGTTGGACTTCATCACCTCTGTAGGACTTTTGCTGCTGTTGGAGTGGACCCTGCGATCATGGGAATTGGGCCGGCTGTTGCAATTCCAGCTGCTGTCAAGGCCGCTGGCTTAGAACTAGACGACATTGATCTTTTTGAAATAAATGAGGTGAGAGTTGAGCCAGGGTGCTGAGGCAGAGTTAGATTCTCGGGATGATTATATTGATGTTACATTTGTTTTGTTTGGGTGTCTAAATGACTTTTCTTCTCTATGATCTTGCTTTTAACAGGCGTTTGCCTCCCAGTTTGTTTACTGCCGTAAGAAGTTAGATCTTGACCCAGAAAAGATCAATGTAAATGGAGGGGCTATGGCACTCGGCCATCCTCTAGGAGCAACAGGTATCGTTCACTATATATTGCTCCTAACACATTCCAGTTATTTTGGCCCTTTATGCTCGTCACTTGAGTTTTGTTTCCTAGTCATTTGGGAATGTATTGATGCAGTTAGCTGAACGGAGGTGGGATTATGTGCTGGTGGAAAGACTTCTTTGTTTGTTTGTTTGTTTTGTAAAATGTTTTCCATTTGGGAGCCAAACTCTTGATCAGATACTGCCAAAGTTGGATTTTTAATTGGTTCAGACAGATTTACCAGATGCTTCATTCGAGGTTGAAAATTTGGATTATATATGATTTGGATAGTGAAGAGGGAATCTATGAACCCTAATAACAGTCTAATTTGTTTGCCGATGCCCTAATATGAATGGACAAAATCTGATGTCTGAGAGTGAAGAAATTGCCATGTTGGTCCGTTTTTGATATGCCAAGAATATAAACTGTGGGAACTACTTGGCATAATTTATGATAAAGAGCTGGTTAATGTATGCCGCTGGAGACATAGCATTGCATTTCGGGTACTCCCGGTTTTGTTGAAGATGCTCGCTCACTGTACTGCTGTGGGCTGTTGCTAAGCCCACAACCAAATTCTTCTAAGTTGTTTAGTCTAAAACTATGTGCTTCAGAATGATCAATGTACTATTATCTGCCTGAAAATAATCTTCTTTAGGCTCCCTGTAGACCTTAATTCTACTTAATATGCAGATTGATGTATAAAGGTAGGCCTCAATTCTGCTACATAAGTACATTGACTCTGGCATGCTGATTGTTATAGGTGCTCGTTGTGTTGCTACCCTGCTGCATGAGATGAAGCGCCGTGGGAAAGACTGCCGGTTTGGAGTTGTGTCTATGTGCATAGGTATGGATCCCCATTCCCGTTCTCTAACCAAATCATGATCTATAAATCCCAGCTTGGGGGGGGGGGGGTGTATATCTCTGATGTGAGTGGCTTTTCCATGCGAGGAGTTGTTAGAGATTGTTTACGTTACACCTTAGATTTGAGCTCGCCTTTTTTTCCCCCTTCCCCCCAGAGCATTGACTGCTTGCTACTTCACAAACAACAAAGAGGAACAGACGGTTATATTTTGCGTAGTCCTTTATAATCCAAATTTTATAACTTCACCATTGGATGTTGCTTGCTACCTACTAGCAAAAAGAAATGGAGTAGTAAACATTTTTTCCTACTCCTCTGTGATCCAAAACTCTTTTAGCAATTAGCAACTGGCCGACAAATGCATGCTTGTACATACAATCTTCTGAATGAAACTGCAACTGCAGGCACTGGGATGGGAGCAGCTGCTGTTTTCGAGAGAGGAGCTGCAGCTGATGAGCTGTGCAATGCCCGTGAAGTGGAATCCCATGGTTTGCTTTCCAAAGATGCCCGATAACTTGTTATATGAAGTCTCTACACATGCATGAAAGCTTCTTGTATTATGGTATTGAATTTGTGACGGAAATCATATATTTGACTTTTGATCGTTTATGTAGCCAATAAGCAATGCAATGAGGGCTTGACTTCTACGACAAGGGGCATCAGTTAATCAAGACGGGTTTTGAAATGAAGTTCTGTATAGATTTCAAGGGCTTTGTTGGCTAAACCGTTTGAGTCCCTCGTTGGCAGCTATTTTTGTTAGGGTAGTGAAGAGGCACTTAGGGGTATTTGGTTACAAGAGTTTCTTTTGAAGAAAAAGAGCTTTTTGGGAAATTTTAGCTATTTTGACTTGTTAAAACAGCTAAATTGATATTTAGCTGAAGAACTTTTTAGAATAGCTGTTTGGACCCAAAAAGCTCTTTCTTAAGAGGCATTTTCATTAGCTTTTTCAGAATAGTTGTTTGTGAAAATGACATAATTATCAAAGAGTTAGAAAAAATTATACCATATGTCGTTAGCTTTTTCTAGTGATATTTGATGTTGTGTATTATTTAAATTTAATATATTAAAGATTAAATCATTTGAATATATAAATTTTAATTTATAATAATAAAATATGTAGCAAATAGCAAAATAATATTTTAAAACATAATTACCATGTAGACAGGTATACACAAGTTTAAAAGGAAAAAAATATTAATAAGAATACAAATTATATACAACTAATAATAAATTAAAGTTTTATTAATTAAGTTAATTTGAACACATCAATTTAATGTTTCTTGGGAAAAAAAAGATAACTATTAAATAAAAAAATATTTTAAATAAAAAGTAATTTTGAGATAATGGCATAAATGAAATTTTATGGAATATCTTTTTTAAAAACAATTAATTTTACCGAACCTTTTTTTATAAACATCAAACAACTAACAGCTAATAGCTAATACAAAAAGCTAATAATTAACAGTTGTTTACCAAACAGTGCCTTAAATTTTCGCATCTGCAATTATACCGTATCATCTTATATTGCTCTGAGTTGAGCTTTGTTGTTAAGATGGTCTTCTTATGAATTTGGAATTCGAGTGGTTAGTTCAACGTTAACAACGCAACACACCTTGTAATGTTGGCTGAGGATATTTTCTCATTTTCTGTAATCAAATTGCACAAGTCTCTTGTTAAATTAGCTCACGAATCTCATATCAAGCAACATATATGCCCTTGCTTTCAGAGGATGCTAGAAAGCTGAAAGTGATGCTAGGAAGTGGGATTAGCTGCCAAGGAATATTATGATTCATGTACACCTGCCTGAGAATTTACTTAACATCATGTTATTTCAATCGGGTTTTCTGTAACAAGTTCAGAAGTTTCCATGCCTATGGCTTTTGGCATGAATTCCATTTATGCGAGTGTGATTGTGTAAGTCAAGGAAGTAATAACAAGCTGTAAAATAGTAAGTCTCTAGTGAGAGAGAGAAACTATAAAGAGAGAGAGAGAGAGGGTGCCCTGCTGCTCTAATTTGTAGCCTCCACAATTTGCCTCTTTATCTTCCTCATCTTCTTGACTAGAGTATAATGGCCCCTTTAGAGCCCAAACCTCCAAATCCCTTCACCCCTCGCTGCCTTTCTTGCTCTTGTTCTTAGAAATTTTACCCTGAGTCCTCAGTTCTCCATAGCGAAATTCATCGCATCAAATATGCCATGAAGGTCGTAGACACTGGATTAGCGCTTTCTCGGCCCTCACAATTGGGTTTGGTGATCAAAGTCGTTCGTTTTCATGGAGTATCACAAATACAGATGCTCGAATATGGCACTGCCATGTCTCTTTGGGTCAGACGCTCAAATTTTTGGTTGATCTCACATCAATCAAGTTGCATATTTTTAGTGCCTTTCACTGTCCATCTTCGGGAATTTGATGCCAGCCACACCTTGTACTTCTTGATTAACAAATTTGTCAAAGTTCGGGTATCTAGGGTTCTGGCCTTGGTGAACTATTTCTATAACATTATTGATGATTCAAGCTCAGAGCTCACCTCTAGAGTCGAAGCATATGGTGATACCTGGGTTGAACAAGGTGCTTTTGCAAGGCCCCTTAGTAGTGGACATCGATTTCGGGAAAGTAAGGGCGATGCCCAACCCTGCGGACTTATATCAGCTTTCTTTGCCGCTGACTGGATTCCGGGTAGTCACAAACTTCCCCAGCAAAGCTACTCTTATGGACCTCAAGTAAGTCATCTGTTCTCCGGGTTTTTAATTTTCTTGTTGTCTTCTGAGCTTGTAACGCTCTACCCTTGTATCTGCAACCTTTGATTTTTCAAAGATTTGCTGAAAGCTTTTAACCAATTTCCAGTGAATTGGTCTCAGTTTGTAACTTTGATGTGCTGGATACTGCTATACCTATGGGTTTGAGGCTTGTTTGTTCATAAATTTAGTTTTACAAATTTGGATGGGAATTTTGAACACTTTAATATTTTTAAGCATTATGTGTCTGAATTATGGGTTGAGACTTATGCATTGAGCCCTCCCTAAGATGATCTCGTTGGCCTCTACTCGTCATTGTCATGGTCAATGCGGTTCTGGGATTGGCTTTCCGGTGTCCAAATGCTCAGTGTGTATTGCATTCCCGTAATACTTAACTCTGTTGTGTACCCACTACCCATGTATTTCTTGAGTACATGCTGCCGGGTTAGCAGGATTATTCTATTGGGCTTCTTGCTTGCTGCTTGCTATGGGAAATGTGTGCTCTTTAAAGTTGTAATTTACTTGTGTTGCTCCGCCTCTATGGTTATGTGTATTTTTATTTATACTCAGGCTTCATATTGTGAGTTCAACGATCTTTGTTATGTCTCATTTGCTTCCTGGGGGGTTTTATTGCCAGATTTACGAACCATTTTTGTGTAGTCATAGGGTCTTTGTATGGTTGGTCCATAACTTTGCCCAACTTTATGATCCTATCGTTGCATTTCTTTAGTTATCCCCAGTTGATTAACTGGTATTTGTTATTGTCGTCACCTGAATTTTATTGAGATATGAGGATGGTGAGGGGACATAAGGTTTACCCCTTATGGCCCAAGGCCAAACCATTGAACAATCCTTGTGGATCGATTTGCCTAGAAGTTCTTATTGTAAATTTGCATCCCTTTGGGGTCAGTCTTATTATGCTCATCTAGAGCTGATGTCTTTAGCATGCACTACTAATGACATTATTTTGTATCCAAGGCATAGGTCGTTATTATGCATTGTTGTGTGGTATTTTTGTTGCTTTTTAACCAAAGGTTTTGTTAAGTTGAATCTCAACTTCTGTTTTCGGCTCATGGTGAGAGAGATGGAGATTTATTTCTTCTCCAAGGCCACTTTGCAACCTAGAGACAGTGCTTCCAAGACTTGTATCTGGTGCTTTTTGGTTTGTGGCCACTTTTCTTACTTGCAGGTTATTGTAATCTTAGAGACAACTTCATGCCAAGGTGTTACCCGTGTTGCTCCGCTTCGTTCTGGTCTTGGACAACTCAATTGTGATAACTTGAATTTAATTACTGCTAATTGTAATTATTTATCTTTATGTTTTTTTTAGTGAACTATTAAAGTATCTATTAAGGGGGAATGTGGAAATTCTTTCTGGGAGTTTCTCGCGGCCCAGCCTCTTATGGCTTCAGAATGACCAATCTTGGTCCCATAATATTTCTATCATAACTTTTAATATTTGCAATGTGTTAATGTGGAAATTATTAGATGCAGTGTGCAAGGATTAAGAAAAACTCAATGTTTGTAAGTGTGGTGAAGCACCTCCAGTTTCTTTCTTCTATTCTGGAAAAAAAAAATCATTTTCATGCTACTTGTTATGAATTTCCGCAAGCGTACGGTTTCGTTGTACGTTTACGAGTATCGTCCTCAGGGATGAAGGAAATTTGATTATTATCAATTCTAACCTAATTGAAACTGAAAATTAAAACTTACTAACCTGAAAATTTTCATATTTGATTTAGTGAATTTACAAACTAA
>JACYFF010019584.1:119807789-119829177 GCA_017589665.1 Selenicereus undatus | reverse complement strand
CTGATGCTGATATTACGGAAGGGCATGATAACATTTCTCATGTAGCCGCAGAGCATAATGTGGGGAATTGTCTATCAAGGCCTCTTCAGTCCACCAGATCACCCAGTACGACTAGACGGATAATGTTGGTACGAAATGGGTGTATTTCTCCACATAATACAGCAAAGGTCAAGCAGGCAGCAGAGAGCTCGGTTAATGATCATGCAGCTGTTAAGAATGTTGTTTCTAGTGATTCTCAGCATGTGATTGATGTCGATGAAGTCGTGGCTAAAGAAACTGCAGCAACTCAAGCCAAAGGAAAAGGGGTGGTAGTTCATCCTTGTTTGCCAAACAGCCATGAGGACAGGTACATTAACTTCATATTGTTGTTTCCAGTTTTGAGGACCCTAGTGAGGTTTCTAGTCACGGATCTTGTCCCTATTTGCAAACAGCTGTTAGTTATTAGCAGTTGCTAGATATTAGCTGTTTGTATTAGGTAGTAGGTGTTTGAATTAGTTGTTTGCATTAGCTGTTGGAGTTAGTTGTTTGTAGAAGAACTGTTTGGTAAAGTTAGCTGTTTCTAAGAAAAATGTTTGGTAAAATTCCATCCATATCATTTTCTTTAAATTACTTTTTAATAGAACATATTTTTTTAATTTATTAGTCATCTTATTTTGTTTTTAAAAAGAATTAAATTTGTATTATATGTATAAATTTACTTCATTTGTGATCATTAAAAGCAAAAATTTTATTCAGGAGACGTTATTTTCTTACTAATTCTACATAACTTGTATTCACGATTTGTCTTTGTTTTTTTTCAATTTGTACTTATCTAAATGATGCCTATGTTTAATAACTTTATTTTGTTATTTATTAGATCTTTTAGGGTTAAGGATTGAAATTGAAATTGAAGTTTATATGAATTTCTAATGACTTTATCTTCACTAAATTCAATTCCTCTAGAACATAGTATCAAATGTTACTATTTTGTATCAATTCAAAGCTCATTTTCTACATAATTGAAAGGGGGACTGAATAATATGAAATTCAAATATCAAACATTCATAAAGGTGTTCGGTGAGAGAACTAAATAAGTTTGATATAATACACTAACAAAATCTACACCAAAAAAATTCACAACTTGGCTAAAACAATGTAAACAATGAAGGAGATAATGTAACTTAAATCGTTTGTTTTGTCCCCCCTCCAAAAAAAAGAGAAGAAAAGACATCTACTCTTGTTAATTCTCCAAATCTAATTGGGTTTGAATGCTACTCAAGCAATACTTTATGGTATTATGTTCTCTTTCTATTTCATAAGAACAATATCAAATGAATATAATTTAATGATATGTAGTGTAATTTTTTAAAATTGTTGAGCAAATGTGCCATTTCTACATAAAAACTCTTTTAAAAAACTAATGAAAATAGCCTTTTCAAAAATAGTTGTGTGGGCCAACAGCTGATTGTCAAATACCTATTTAACTGTTTGACTCGGTCAAAATAACTAATATAAATCCAAACAGCTCTTTATTGTTACCTAACATCCCCTTATTTTACTAGAAGACGTGCAATGTTTTCATTTAGTCTTACACCTTTAGGTTCAAAAGAATGGCTTATGGAAAATTTTTGAAGTGCGAGGATATATGTGGTTATAAAATCTACTGAACTACTCAACTTTGAGGTGGATGTATACAATTGAAATTGCTTGTAATAAAAAAATAAAAATATATGAAGGCAATAAGTTATTTGTCAAACATCATGAGGAGTAAAAGCCCACTGCAGATTCGACTCATCTAAACAAATATGAGCTACAACTTCATACGAACATCACATTTGAACAAAATTATAAACTAAAACACCTCAATCCACCAACATATCAACTTTCAAGTTCACATCACCAAACCTAAACCCTAAATTGCATTGAGCAAAATCTCCAACCAAGTTAGGTCAATAACCTCACACGAATATCACATTTTAACAACATTATCAATTAAAACATTTCGTTTCACCAACATATGAAATTTCAACATCAAACTACCAAACCTCAAACCTAAATCGCATTTATCAAATTCTTGTAACGAATTAGAGCAATAACCTCACACAAATATCACATTTCAACAACATTATCAATTAAACCATTTTGGAGCACAGTGTCCTATAAAAGGATGGATCCCTTTTACATCAACCCAAGTACCGTATCAACCACATTTTGAGAGAGTAGAATGCAGTAGCAGATAGCTCAAGGGAACATGGAATTCAGATTTGATCTCACACCATATAACCCCACACAAGGAGCTCCTAAAACCCTTCCCAAATTAACTCATTACACCCCATAATAAAGCTCTTGGCAAAGCAATTGATAACTTCAAGAATTCCCTAGCCCTCTTAGCTCCCTAGACTCCATATTTTGCAGAAGAGGAGATACTTTCTTTCCCTCCAGGTTTCTCTTCTAATATGACACAAACCAAAACAATCTGCATTTCTTGGTGCAATAGCATCCAGACGAAATGAAAAATCAGTCTCCAGACATATGAGAATTCTAAGTGGTTCATGAAACATAAAACTAAAATACATCATAGTCATAAAGATAGGAGTGGAATCTATTTGTTCCTAATGCAGACAACCCCCCCCCCCCCAACAAAAAAAGAAGAAAAATGACGGGATGCTATCTATGGACCTGTCAAAAATTAACCCGACCTGAAAACCTGCCCCGAATTCGCCCAAAAATTTTGGGTTTTGAACACGATTTTCTCGACCCAAATCCGAAATAAACCGAACCCGAAAAACCAGCAAATTAGCGGGTCAAACCCGACCCGAACCCGAACCCGCCCGCTTGACCCAAACATTATATCCTTATTTTTTTATTTTTTCTAATTTATCTCTTTTAAAAATAATGGTTAGTCATTTTTATTGAGTATTTTGAAAAGATATTATATAACTATTGCATCTATTTACAAATTAAACAATAATAACCTTATTTTTTCTTCTCCATTGTCTGAAAATAAAACCGTACACAACTTTTAAATGAAAAAATGTTTAAAATAGGTGCATCGAATAACTATCTAATCTTTTTTAAAAAGTTAATTTAAAAGAACACAAGTATTAAAGATGCGAAAGTCATACCATTATATAGTTACTTAAACAAATCTGTCTAATTTTTTTGAAATTAATTAATTTTTAATAATTAAAATTTTTCATGTTATAATTGCAAGATAATATCTTGTACTTCTTTTATTTAATTTTATTTAATTTCCGATCTGACCAGTCTTGAACTATGACACTAACGGTAAAAAAATGACTAGTCGTATTCGTATTGGGATCAATCAATTAATAAAGTTTTACCTGATTGGACATTGGTGGGTCAATTAATAAAAATATCAAATTATTAAATAGATTATTAGCGTTGAAACTGTTACAACCCATTAAAATGCTCTAGACGAGCTACCCAATAAATGTTCGATCCACTATTAACCTTCTTTCAATGTACGAGTCGATCTACCCAAAATCAAGTGGGGTTTAATTCTTTACCCGTCCACAAGATGTTCATATATTGTAATAAAATGTTTGAATATTTTAATACTCTTTTGAGAAATTACAATTATTATGCATTTTCATTAAATAATGATAATTTTGAGTAATAAATATGCAGAATTTTTTATTTTAAAAAAAGAAAAATAACTCACGGAAAAAGCGCTCTAATCCCGTTGGGTTGATCCGAAACCCGTAAAGCCGAAATACACCTGATCCGTATTTTACCCGCAATACATCCAACTCGTATTTTACCCGAACCCAATACACCCGACCCGTATTTAACCCGTCCACCCGAACTGACAGATCTAGCTATCTACATAGTTTTTTTCTACTTTCCAACAAATTACAGTATAGGACCGCTCCCCAGAGGAGAAAAAAATGGAAGTAGGACTGTCATAAATTGATATATGTTCAAGCTTTTTCAAATTCCAAGCAAAAGAAAAAGGTCCACTGGCTTGTTAGCTCTTAGCTATCACAACAACAACAATTCCCAGTGTGGATCCTGCTTTTGCAGGGTCTGGAGAGATCCAGATGTAGGCAGCCTTACCTCAACCGACATCTCTGTCTGTAGAGAGGCTGATTCCAAGCGACCCACAAAAAACGTAAAATAAAATTACAATGGTTTCCCAGGCTTTCGATGGAATATGAGCTGCCAACCCGGCCTCACCTAATTCACAGAAGGTCTGTAAATGATGAAAGAAGACATGGCAACAACACAAAGAAAATCAAGTAAAAGTAATCAAAGAAGAGAAAGGCTGAGAAAAAGGAGGATTAGTAGAATTTAGAAGTAAGTGAAAGAGAAGCCAATCAACCCATACATGTTACTTGCTGCCTTGCATAGTTGCATGGACCCATGCTCGCCTGTTTTGACCTATGTAAGATTTGTCCTTTGAGAAAGCCAAACGGGAAAGCTGGAAAGGTCAATTCTCAAGTACTTTGTAATAACTAAAGGTCCATCTGACCATGACATCAGCGAAGAATTGAGGGGGCATGTGGAAACATGTGGGGCCTATATGTCATTGGTATGGCAAGGAAAAGCTGACAGCGAGGAGAATTTAGGGGGCACACGTGAAAACTCGTCTGTCCGGTCCCCCTCCCATACCTCTTTTTGTGATTTTTTTATTATTTTTTTATTTTTTTTTGAAGTAATATATAATTTTTATATGATTAAAAAAATAAATTGTGTGTTATAAAGGGGGTCCATGACAAATATTTTTATTGAATGATTAAAATTGAGTTTTATGGATTGGAGAAGTGATACAATGCAAGTTCCAAAATTGTAAAACTTTTATTGACGTGACAGGCTTCTAAAAAACGTATGACTGACAACCTCCAAGATATCTTTGCATTATATACAATCAATTTGAAAAATCCAAATCTTTTTTAAAACAGTACCACCAACTTTGCAGCCAAATTGCTGCCTTGCCAGCAGCCAGCTCCAACTTTGCTAACCGACTGTCCATCTGATGCACCTGACTGTACACCCATTGAAGCTAGTCTTGAAGGACGTACTGTCTTCTGGGAATCCTTCTCCTGTACAGGTTCCCCAATCCAATAACTAAAGATGACCACAAAGTAGATTAAAGTTTCCAAGGTAGATATAGTATGTGTGACACCATTTTTTTTATTCCGGCATCGAAGGGAAGCCAGAAGTACTCTACTGGGGACAAAGACCCTATTTGGTAAACAATTGTTAGCTGTTAGCTATTTGGTGTTTGTGTTAGTTATTAGCTGTTTATATTAGTTGTTTGAATTAGCTATTTTTAGAAAAAGTGTTTGGTAAAAACTAGCTACTTCTAAAAAATATATTCGTAAATTTTCATTTATATCCTTATTTATGAATTAATTTTTAATAATATGTGTGTAATTTTTTCAAACTTATGGACAATTATGTCATTTCTACAAAAAGTTCTTTCCAAAAGGCTAATGAGAATAACTTTTTCAAACGAGCTTTTTGGGGCCAAATAACTATTGCAAACAGCTCTTTACCAAATATCATTTATTTGTTTGACTTGATCAAAACAGTTAAAATCCTCCCAAACAGCTATTTTTCTCTAAACAGTTGTTGTTACCAAACAGCCTCCAACGTTTCTATTAGTTCAATGATGCCAAAGTAATTATAAATTAAACCTCAAATCTATGAGACAAAAAATTCCTTATTCCTTATGGCTCTAGACTCTGTTGTTCCAATGGCTTTTTTGTGCTTAATCAATGACATATGTTTTGTTTATTTCTATCAACTCAACAAATAGTTCACTCGCTTGCTGCTCTAATGTATGCTGTCAAACAGTAAAAAGGAATAGCATTTGTTTCTCATCTCTATAACAAAAATGCAGCACAAAGCTTGGGGCCTTGGGCTTCGGCCATTTTTAAGCCCAATTCTAAAGAGAAATCTTGTAGAATTAGAATTTTCTTGACTTCCTCTTTCACATCATGACCTATGGCTACAAGCCTCAATTACAACAATAGGTTAGAGAAGACGGAATAGACATGTTATGACAGAAGGCTTTTCAGAATATTTTTGGCATAGAGGGTTTCCTATCTACTATTTCTGATCAATATACTCGAAAGAATAACATAAATAATGAGAATTAACGGTTACCTGTATGCACAGCAATAGAGACCTAAGAAGCACCTTGTTCTCAACAACACACCTTAACATAAGTTCAAAACAAGAAGGTGAGGTTTCTGTAATAAAACAATGCATATAGTAGAATTTGAAATGGTTCTTTTTAGCTAATAAGCTCACCCGAGTACCTCTTTATTTACATCTTTTGCATTGTATCTGGTATACCCTAAACCAGTATAGTCCCATACCTGCAGAGAAAAAGTCACCTTGCATCATGATTCAAATGATAAGTATAGAAAGACTGAACAGAAAAACAAAGATAAAAGATAACCTAGGGACTAGAGACACTTGATGAACATACCATTACTCCTAAGAATGAAAATATTTAAGTTATGCTACTATTGTCAAATTCTTTTACGAATCAATAATATTCATTGTAAAAAATACAAACTTACAAGTGCGATACCTAAAAAGAAAATAAATGAAGGGGAAAGGATCCTAATGCTACAGTACTTTATGATCCTAGCGCTACAGTACTTTATGATCTTTATGATCCTGACGCTACAGTACCTTATGGTCTTTATGATCCTACCGCTACAGTACTTTATGATCTTTATATTCAGCAATGTGACTAAAACAGGGTCAAAAGTCATATTGCCATTTACAACAAATGCTACTGTCATCTATGCATTTGAAATATTCATTTCATATGTCAAATTTGCCACCAAACAAAAAAAAAATGTCAAATATAAGTTAAAAGACCTTCAAAATAATAGAAGCATAACAAATATACCTGCATCTTATCAAAATATGCATGACGCTGCTGTTCAATATATTTCCAAGCTACAATATCTGCAAAATTAGTTCTCAGTTACCAGCCAGCCGAATTGGATTGGACAAGACAGTTATACAATATGACATCAGCAAGACTTTGCTTTTGAAACTATGACATAATGAAAGGGTTGCAAACTTCTATCATGTAACAAGAAATACTTCAATCTATTAAGAAGCACAATTTGAATTCATGTCATATATTCTGCAAATGAGCACATAACATACCGGAAGAAAGAAAAGAGAGGAGTATACCTTGAAGAAAAGAGATGCTAGCAGGTGTGATTGTGCTGACTCTTGGATCAGGCAGCGCATCTTTACTGATCAAACTCAAACCTCCGGCATTCAGTGCAGGATTGTCGTCAATGATAGCAATACTTACATTTCTGGTTAAGGGGGAACTCGCTGCAAGCACATAAAATGCAATCAAAAACTAAACCTAGGTCGCACATGCATAAGTACATTGTGAAGCTATAAATAACATCATAAAAGATCAATAGACAACTAAAGTTCCTCAAAAACAGATTCGATGTCAACTGTGCAGAAGGGGAATATAAAGAGACAAAAGGAAGCTAAACAAACAGGAAAGGGATTCCTGCAGATGACTAACCTAAGGAACACGCAAGAGCCATGCCAACCATGCCACCTCCAACAATAGCAACATCAGACTCTTGGACACCATTTGCTCGCTGATTATCAGCATTGTGATCCTGTGACATTCAACAACGACAACTTACACTCCGGATTTATATTCAAAAAGGAAGGAAATGATAGATAAAAGTGAAATATGGATTGGAGTAAGGGGAACATATTTCTATTTTGATTCTTTAGTGACTGTGAGTGGATGAACTTTGGATCAGCTAACTTCAGAGCCTTTCCTACTTTTGGTATCTATTAGAAATCCGTGGTTTCATTGATGAAATTCCAATCCAGTTACTCCACTCACATGCCCTCCAATGAGCCCCAATTCATGCTTGAAAGAAACATCACATTTTGGGAAAACCCACATCAATCACACACAGACCCTTAATACAGAAAAGCATTTAAGGTCATGCCAACTGTGTTTGAAACTGCACAGTTGCCCGAATGGTACCGACAGTCCATTTCCCAAAACATAAACTAACAGGAATTCAATTTTTCCAAAGAATTTCCATTGATCAAAAGCAATATGCCCATGAAACCAGCAAATACCAAAGAACCAAAAGCTACTCTTCTAACAAGTGGACAAAATTGGTTTCTAGGTCCAAATAACCAACTTGGGTGTTCAAATTCAAACTAAAACTCCTGATACAATGATGTAAGGCAGATTGCTAACTCAATTGATCCTAACCTCACTTCATTAGCTAGGGGGACAAGTTTGTCCTGCTATGTGACAATCCTGCAGTTACGCCTGCGTTACAAGACAATTTAACTACAGCAATTACAAGGCCCAGCAATGATGGCTTCTCTATCTGTGACCTAATTTCTCCATTTTTGCGCCATTGTTATTGCTAATAGGGTTCTTCCAAGCTCAATTTCCAGATTAATCGACGAAAAGTTGTTAAGAAATCAAACGCAAAAGTTGAAGAAACACTCACATGGTGATGCTCGAAGCGGCTGGCGGTGGAGGAAAATTGAAGGGCATAGCTTTTGGAGGATCTCCATAGGCGTTGACATCGAGATACATCCACATTGAGCTTTGCCGCAATCACTCTGTACATTTTCGTTCGTATTGGTGATGCACACTATCTAGGGTGATGCACACTATCTAGGGTTCAGCCAGCAAGGACGACGAACTGATCGACCGGTGTGTTTGTTAACTATGCGACGAACTCACTGTCTTTTTCCGTTACAGGGGCGGTAGCAAGTACAAGTTGGGTTGTGCATTGGTCCAAAATTGAATTGGATTGGATCGAATTAGATTGGATTGAGCATAAATTAAAGGATAAAAGACTGATGATTGATTGAGAGGTATGAATATAAACTGAAAATAAAATCAAATAAATAATATGTCTAAATAATATCAAGTTGTAAAAATTGGACCAATTGAATTGAATATATATACTTACAAGAAAAAAAATTACTTGTAGTGTAGTTTTACAGTTCATTAATTTTACGTTTATACTTTAAATTATATTTGTTCAAAATGATAGTAAAATCAGTATTGAGAGAGAAACTTTTACTCACATGTGACAATTCAAAGTAAAGTTCTATCAAATGCTAGGAAAACACGTTTCCTTCGTGAATTGAACAATTTCATTAAAACAATTTTGAGGCATATTATAATCAGATTTAATACTCAACAGTCTCACCGCCGCAGATAGCTCACCGTGGGTGGAGCAACCATCATATAAAGGTTGTTGAGCAGCTTGAATCATATTATAAAATGGTTCTCGGTAAGTGTTTGACCCCTATTCCTTTACATTTTGATTTGCTATTATAGCATCATCAACCATGTCATTCATCTGATCTACATAGGATTTAGAGTAGTCATTATTAATATGACTTGAACCTCTAATTTCGAGAATTTCACCATTTAAATATCCAGAATCATAGTGTTGAGATTCTATTTCCCCATGATTTATCCAAAACCAACATCCTTGTACAAAACCCTTATACATAAGGTGCATCTTGACCTCATTAGGTGTTAAGTACACCTTATTTTTGCATTTCGCACAAGGACATCTATACTTTTTTCCATTCAGAAGCTCTGTCTGTGTACGTGCAAATTGATCGAATTGGTTTACACTATGTAGAAATTATTGCGTATAACCACTACGATCAGGTAATAATCTATTATATACCCACCTACGATGTAGATGACCGTTCATATTCTACTCAAATAATAATAACAAGATAAGGTATTTGATAAGAATTAATTTTAATTAAAATTATAATAATTACATAAATTACGCAATTATATATTATATGTGTTTACTTTAAAATTCTCACATGCAAAAAAAAAACTTATAAATTTTGACAAATATACTTATATTTTTACGAATATCACAAAACTAATAATTCATACATAGTTAACCAATTTATTTCACCAACATATCAAATTTGAACTTAAAATTATAAAATCTAAGTGTACATTGCATCAAGCGAAAATTTTAAACAAATATGAGGTACAACTTCATACGACCATCACGTTTGAACAAAATTATAGACTAAAGCATCTTAATCCACCAACATATCAACTTTCAAGTTCACATCACCAGACTTAAACCCTAAATTGCATTGAGCAAAATCTCTAACCAAATTAAATCAATGACCTCACACGAATATTACATTTCAACAACATTATTAATTAAAACATTTCATTTCACCAACATATGAAATTTCAACTTCAAGCTACTAAACCTCAACCCTAAATCGCATTTATCAGATTTTTGTGGCGAATTAGAGCAATAACATCACACAAGTTAATCAGTGAGTAAAGTATTTAAAAAGTTGGTAAAATTTAGAGGCGAATGAAAGTTTGGTGTGTTTCCAGCAGAGTGGTGGTACCACTGTGTGTTCACACTTATAGCATTTCTACTGGGAGTTTTAGATTTTGGAGCTCTGGCCGGTCACGTTAGTAAACGTTTCACAATTTTGAAACTTACATTCTATTACTTCTCCAACATATGAAACTTAATTTTAATCATTCAATAAAAATATTCGTCATGAACATACTTTATAACATACAACCCATTTTTTAAATTATTTAAAAATTATATAATTACTTAAAAAATAAAAATAAAATAATAAACAGTAACATATGGGAGACAAGCATAGATATGCTCTCCTATATATTACACGTATTTTTATGTGACTGAAAAAGTAAATTTAACACAGTAAATACACAGACTCCTTCATTTGACTCGCGTGTAATAGGCTGCTAGACTGCTAGTGCTCTGACGACTAAACGACCGCGATTCACATCTGCATTAATGCCTATGCTTATGATATATACTCATAGTAGTTGTCGTTTCTGTTGAAATTTCGGACACTTTCTAGACGGTCTACTGTCTGCTTTGTCACTCCATCTCCATCTCCATCTCCATCCAAACTTAAATTCAAGCTAAGAAAAGTCTTCCAGCTATTGTATTGGTTTGACTGAAATCTTCTTGTCCCTTGTCTGGTTTATATGTCCTACTTGCTGTCTTTCTTTGGTCCACCTAACATTTCAGACTGTTATCGCCGAAAAATCCAGAGAGAGCGAAAACTGAGAAATGGAGAAAGCGATCAACAGGCAGAGAGTTCTTCTCGATCATCTTCGTCCTCCTTCATCCTCCGATCACTCATATGAAGCCTCTCTCTCTGTCAGTTTCCAGTATTCTCACTGTATAAATTATCCTTCCATTGTAGGTTGAACCTTTTTTGTGTGTTTGTGTGGGGGTAGGGATGAGAGGTACATCTGAACCCGAAAAATTCGTCCTAGACCCGCCCCGTTTATAAAGGGTATGGGTACGAAAACTTGGAAAAAAATAGGTATGGGGCAGGTATGATATTGCGTTTGAAAATGAGTATGGGTATGGATATAGATTTTTAAAACCCGTACATAATTGTGTACTCGATTTGTTGGTAAAATGCGACCAAAATATAGTAAAATTTCAAAATAAATGTTTGTCATGAAACTCTAATTATATAGTGTTTATTTATGTAGAAATGAAAAATTTTTTTTTTTTACATTCTTAACTTCCATACGTTTATCTGACATGAATTTTAGTAACGTTGTTTGAAATTGCTAATCAAATATATAGTGTATGTAAATATGGGTTGAATATGGGTGACACTTTGCGCACGCTATATATACCCGAATAAAACCCGTAAACCCGAAAAACTCGATGGGTATGGGTATGGGTACGACCATGCAAAACCCGATGAGTATGGGTATGATTTTTGAAAATGGATTTGGGTGCGGGTATAGCTCAACCCGCCCCATGTCCATCCCTAGTGGGGGGGATTTTGGTATCGAAGTGTGACCTTGTTGATGCTTCAGTTAGTATAGTTTCCGAGGAATTTGACGGAGTCATGTGATAATTAGCTTGCTAAGTAGTGACTATGAATGTATTTCAATGATTTTGTGTGACGATTGGGAATTTGATGTTTCTTGTTGTGATGCACTTGTGTTGAATTTTCGGGATTTTGGACTTCAAATTCCCAGATTTATTCTGTTTGTGATTGGAGTGAGGTGATTAGCTTATTCATGGATATGGGTAAATGTAATTATAATGGAATTCAGTGTGAGAAACCTGAATCATGACGCGGTGTGTTGAATTGAGTTGAATTATTTGGGCTCAGACTCTAAGACATTGCGTTTTGCATTAGAAAAACCAAAAAATGGGCTCACTGCAGTAGCAGTTTGTGATTCTGATTGCTGGGCTTAAATTTATGAAGTCGATTGTTGGCGTTGGAAGCATTTATGATGGCTCTCATTGTTGAGCTCGAACTAATTCAGTGAGTAGGAACTAAGTTGCCTGTCAACTTCTTTTCAACGTGCTATGCTGTTGGCTTCTGCACTGCTCATTTGAGTTTCCGTATTAAAGCAGCTATTAGGTTTCTTTGCTGTAATAGTGGTTCCTTTTTTTTGGGCCCGGGGGGGGGGGGAAGAGTCATAATTTTCTTCCCGAGGGCCATTCTTGAAAGTAGTGGCTCTAAATTTTGTAGCAAGAACCAACAAGTTAGATTGTTTTAGTTCCATGTTGTGATTGAAGCAGTAAAGCATCCTGCGCCATACAGTTTTCTTATGCTTTCCCTGGATTGTGATGGTTGTGACAGGCATCCAACTGCGCAGCTGGAGACTCTTCTGCTTATCACAGGACATCTGCTTTTGGGGATGATGTTGTGATAGTTGCGTACGTGACTATTTATTCATGTGTGGCTTAGTTGCTAGAGCTGTTACTATGTCTTTGATATACTCCATCTCATACTCTCCAGAGCGTATCGCACTCCACTTTGCAAGTCAAAACGAGGCGGTTTCAAAGATACATATCCTGATGACATGCTTGCGCCAGTTTTGAAGGTAAGTCTGTGCAGTGTGCTTTCAAATGGCCCTCTCATGGTGGTTCAAGTGAAATGGTGACTGGAGCATGTTTTGATGGATATAGCTGTATCAAAATATCTTAGATCATTAATTTCTTGTGATAATCTTCTTGTTTGTGATTATTACAGGCATTGATAGAGAAAACGAATCTGAACCCTGCTGAGGTTGGAGACATTGTTGTGGGAACTGTTTTGGCTCCTGGAGGTCAGAGAGCAAGTGAATGTAGGGTGGCAGCATTTTATGCTGGTTTTCCAGGTAGGACTTTTTATTTTAACCAATGACAAGAGATTAGAAGCTTTTAGAAAGCATCTTATATTTCTATCAAACTCATAAGTTATGGTGGAATAGTTTGCCTATGTATCCATTGTCATAACTTTTCAGCCATTCCAATATGGACCGGTGGATCCTGAATTCATAACAAAAAATTACTATTACTTGCCGTTTTGTTGTTTTCAAATTTTCATTTTTATGCACCTCTAATTTTCTTGGTCTATCTAACTTTCAGTTTGGCCCAAAGAAGTCACTTTAGGGAGTGTGATTTTGATTAGGCTTGTATCACAATAGTTCTCTAGCTGACTGTATTTGATTATTGTGAACAGAGACTGTGCCGGTAAGGACAGTGAATAGGCAATGTTCATCCGGGCTTCAGGCAGTTGCTGATGTAGCTGCAGCCATTAAAGCTGGATTTTATGATATTGGTAAGGACTATTGTTATTAAAAATATGGTGTTGGAGTTACATGTTAAAATTGTGTGCCAATATTATTTGGCCAGTAAATTGACTGTTTAAATATTTGCTAATAATTGTAGAGCTTTAACTTTTGAGTATGGATAGTCGTAAAAACATATTTAATGGGGGAGATAAAACTTTCCAAAATAACCAAAAGCAAATAAGTCTAAATAGAAAATGTTATGTATGGTTATGGAAAAATGTGCCTTAAATGTTATCAGAAAATTATTAATACTAATTTATATATAAAAAAAGGAGTCTTAAGAAATGCAATTTTGCACATATAAAGCAATCAGTTCATCGATATGCATTTTATATTAGTGCCTATAGCAATGTTCAATTGCTATCATATCAGCATGCGAACACCCCCCCCCCCCAAAAAAAAACAAATGAGAAGAAGAAAACAACCCAAAGAGAGAGAGAAAAATAGAGTTAGGGAAAGGAGCGGATTGGACTACTTTCACGGGAGAGACACAATCCTCTTATGCAAATTTTTGATTTGTAGGCATTGGTGCTGGATTAGAATCCATGACCGCAAATCCAGTGGCTTGGGTGGGATCGGTGAATCCCAAGGTAATTCTCTGTATGATCATGCTCATGAATGAATCTCTGTCCAATTTATAGGGGATTTTACTGTGATCTAGTTATTAGCTCCTGCGTTGTTCTTACATCTGTGCAGGTAAAAGAGTTTGCTAAAGCCCAAGACTGTCTTCTTCCAGTGGGTGTGGTGGCATCAGAAAATGTTGCTGAACGTTTTGGTGTTACGAGGGAGGAGCAAGACCAGGCTGCAGTAAGTTACATGATGTTGTGGATGTGTTGTTTTTGTTGTTTCTTTTACAAGATTGACTCATTGATTTCTTTGGGCGTGAGCTAGGTGGAGTCTCACAGGAAGGCTGCCGCTGCCACTGCAGCTGGGAAATTTAAAGATGAAATAGTTCCAGTACACACTAAGGTAATTTCCATCTTACATTATTAGTTTTGTTGAATTGTTTATGTTTTTACAGCTAGTGTGTCCCTTGCACTTATCCATCCTTTACCTCTCTTCTAGGTTGTGGACCCCAAAACTGGGGATGAGAAGCCCATTACTTCAACTGTGGACGATGGGATCCGGCCAAACGCAAGTCTTTCTGACCTGGCGAAGTTGAAGCCTGTTTTTAAAAAGGACGGGACAACAACTGCTGGTATAGAGCTCAGTAAAACAATTTAAGGTTAAATCCTTCTGTGTAATTTTCATCCTTCCAATTTTGCATTGTAGGAAATTCTAGTCAAGTGAGTGACGGTGCTGGAGCTGTTCTACTGATGAAAAGAAGTGTTGCCATGCAGAAAGGGCTACCAATTCTTGGTGTATTTAGGTATGACTTCAGTGCCATTTCATCTGGGCTTCTCCACTTCTTCCTACCACCCCTTACTTTTGGGGGGGGGGGGGGCGGGGGCGGGGGCGGCTTAGTGGAGGTGAGAGAATGATGTGGTTTGCATTGCCGAGAGATTGCTGCTTCTTGCCACGGAAAGTAATGTGTTGCATATGGCCTAAGACAGAAAGGCTTCAGTAGGTGCTCCCTGATGATGTGATCTTTGAAGGGGCAAACACCGTGAATATTGTGGCATTAAATTTAAATCCAGTTTTGTAGCATAATTATGGGCAACTTAATTGAATCTGTTCAAGATATTGATTGATTGTCATGGTCTTACCGTGTTCTAATCTGTACATGTTTTGTCTCCATCATCCCCTGTATCTGGGTCAATAACTTGCACATATCGTTCTATTGGATAAAGATGCTGAACGGCCAGATGCTAAGCAGCCAGCCCTTAATAAGGGGCTGTTCTATTTAGCTAAGCAGTCAGATTTCCTATTTATAAAAATTTATTCGGATTGCAGACTTAGATATACTTTGATGCATTCAAATTATTAAACTCAATTATCATCAGATTGCCCAGATTTCACCTTCCATATTTTAGACCTATATAATTTTTTAAAGTTCCTCCAGAGTTTCTCAATTTGTCCGAGATTTACTGGGAATTCATATTGTACATTTAAATTCCCAGACCTTTTCTCAACTCTGAGTAACATAACTGGATGCTGAAGTCATTATAGTGCAGCCTTCGGGTGCAGCCTTCGGAAGCAGCCTATGAAAGTCTTTTCTGTTCCATGCTTGCCTTTTGTGGATCTCTTTCAATGTCTCCAATAAGCATAGAAGCATGAATGCAGCAGGCGTTGCAACCTTTCCTTAGTTGATTATGGTCAAAAAAAAATTCTTTGGGCAACAGAAAGGAAGAATCAAATTCTTGTGCTTAGACTATAAAGGTCCAATCTCCTGTGCCAGTCCGTGGCCCCTCACTCTCTATCGGCCTCCCTCGTCCTCTGGTGGAAATATACTTTTCTTTTGGGGGGTGGGGTCTCTGCACTGTTTGTCATATCTTAATTCCTTCATGCTTCTGATTTTGGGTCCTGTACATTTGACTCGGTAATTACTGGAGTAGCTCAGAGAATTTGCTGTGTGTTGTCTCTCTTACCTTTTTTTGGGGATTCATTTATCTTTATGTTCCTTCGGTTTTTTTTTTTTTAAATAATGATGGTGTTACTGGGACTTCGTATTCATCGTTGTTGGACTTCATCACCTCTGTAGGACTTTTGCTGCTGTTGGAGTGGACCCTGCGATCACGGGAATTGGCCCGGTTGTTGCAATTCCAGCTGCTGTCAAGGCCGCTGGCTTAGAACTAGATGACATTGATCTTTTTGAAATAAATGAGGTGAGAGTTGAGCCAGGGTGCTGAGGCAGAGTTAGATTCTCAGGATGATTATATTGATGTTACATTTGTTTTGTTTTTTGTTTTTTTTTTTTTGGTAAGTGATGTTACATTTGTTTTGTTTGGGTGTCTAAATGACTTTTCTTCTCTATGATCTTGCTTTTAACAGGCGTTTGCCTCCCAGTTTGTTTACTGCTGTAAGAAGTTAGATCTTGACCCAGAAAAGATCAATGTAAATGGAGGGGCTATGGCACTCGGCCATCCTCTAGGAGCAACAGGTATCGTGCACTATATATTGCTCCTAACACATTCCAGTTATTTTGGCCCTTTATGCTCGTCACTTGAGTTTTGTTTCCTAGTCATTTGGGAATGTGTTGATGCTGTTAGCTGAACCGAGGTGGGATTATGTGCTGGTGGAAAGACTTCTTTCTTTCTTTGTTTGTTTTGTAAAATGTTTTCCATTTGGGAGACAAACT
Organism: Selenicereus undatus; assembly: GCA_017589665.1. Lineage (NCBI taxonomy): Eukaryota > Viridiplantae > Streptophyta > Magnoliopsida > Caryophyllales > Cactaceae > Selenicereus > Selenicereus undatus. The sequence goes on along the minus strand of JACYFF010019584.1, from coordinate 119,812,306 downwards.
CTTGATCAGATACTGCCAAAGTTGGATTTTTAATTGGTTCAGACAGATTTACCAGATGCTTCATTCTAGGTTGAAAATTTGGATTATATATGATTTGGACAGTGAAGCGGGAATCTATGAACCCTAATAAGAGTCTAATTTGTTTGCCGATGCCCCAATATGAATGGACAAAATCTGATGTCTGAGAGGGAAGAAATTGCCATGTTGGTCGCGCTTTTGATGTGCCAAGATTATAAATTGTGGGAACTACTTGGCATAATTTATGATAAAGAGCTGGTTAATGTATGCCGCTGGAGACATGGCATTGCATGTCGGGTACTCCCGGTTTTGTTGACGATGCTGGCTCACTGTACTTCTGCTGTGGGCTGTTGCTAAGCCAGTGTCCCCACAACCAAATTCTTCAAAGTTGTCTAGTCTAAGACTATGTGCTTCAGAATGATCAATGTACTATTATCTGCCTGAAGATAATCCCCTATAGACCTTAATTCTACTTAATATGCAGATTGATGTATAAAGGTAGGCCTCAATTCTGCTACATAAGTACATTGACTCTGGCATGCTGATTGTTATAGGTGCTCGTTGTGTTGCTACCCTGCTGCATGAGATGAAGCGCCGTGGGAAAGACTGCCGGTTTGGAGTTGTGTCTATGTGCATAGGTATGGATCCCCGTTCCCGTTCTCTTCCCAAATCATGACCTATAAATCCCACCTTGGGCGGGGTATGTCTCTGAAGTGAGTGGCTTTTGCATGCGAGGAGTTGTTAGAGATTGTTTACGTTACACCTTAGATGTGAGCTCTCCTTTCCCCCCCCCCCCCCCCGAGCATGGACTGCTTGCTACTTCACAAATAAAAGGAACAGACGGTTATATTTTGCCTAGTCCTTTATAATCCAAATTTTATAACTTCACCATTGGATGCTGCTTGCTACCTACCAGCAAAAAGAAATGGAGTAGTAAACATTTTTTTCCTAGTCTGCGATCCAAAACTCTTTTAGCAATTAGCAAGTGGCCGACAATCATAATGCATGCTTGTACATACAATCTTCTGAATGAAACTGCAACTGCAGGCACTGGGATGGGAGCAGCTGCTGTTTTTGAGAGAGGAGCTGCAGCTGATGAGCTGTGCAACGCCCGTAAAGTGGAATCCCATGGTTTGCTTTCCAAAGATGCCCCATGACTTGTGAAGTTCCTAAAACGAGCTGTTATTGTTGCTGTTGGGGATCACGTGTATAATGTTGTGTCGGCGCCATTGTTATATGAAGTCTCTACACATGCATGAAAGCTTCTTGTATTATGGTATTGAATTTGTAACGGAAATCATATATTTGACTTTTGATCGTTCATGTAGCCAATAAGCAATGCAATGAGGATTTTACTTCTACGACAAGGGGCATCAGTTAATCAAGACGGGTTTTGAAATGAAGTTCTGTATAGATTTCAAGGGCTTTGTTGGCTAAACCGTTTTGAGTCCCTCGTTGGCAGCTATTTTTGTTAGGGTAGTAAAGAGGCACTTAGGGGGGGATTTGGTTACAAGACTTTTTTGGTGAAAGAGAATTTTTTTTGGAGGGGGGGGGGGAGTTTAGCTGTTTTGACTAGTTAAAATAGCTAAATTGGTATTTGATTGAAGAGCTGTTTGGATTCAAAGAGCTCTTTCTCAACAGGCATTTCCATTAGCCTTTTGGGAATAGTTTGTGAAAATGACGTAACTATCCAAGAGTTTGAAAAAATTATACTATATATCGTTAGCCTTTTCTAGCGATATTTGATGTTATGTATTATTTAAATTTAATATATTCAAGATTGAATCATTTGAATATATAAATTTCAATTCATAACAATAAAATATATATGTAGCAAATAGTAAAATAATATTTTAAGACATAATTACCATGTAGATAGATATATATAAGTTGAAACGAAAAAAAGATTAATAAGAATACAAATTATACACAACTAATAACAAATTAAAGTTTTATCGATAAAGTTAATTTGAACACATCAATTTAATTTTTCTTGGAAAAAAATAAGATACCTAGTCAATAAAAAAATATTTTCATTAAAAAGTAATTTAGAGATAAGGGTACAAATGAAATTTTACTGAATATCTTTTTTAAAAACAGTTAATTTTATCAAATATTTCTTTTATAAACAGCCAATGCAAATAGCTAATTCAAACAGCTAACAACTGTTTACTAAACAGCATGGGCGGAGCTACATTGGGGCTAGGCCGCAAGAGGGGTCAATTGACCCCCCAACTTTTTGGAAAAAAATAAATAAATATGAGATATTTTTGTGGATAATAAAAATAGATATATATTAATTAGTTCACATATATTTTGCAAATGTGTGCTTAGTAGAATGGTCTACTACTCTTTACTTATATCAGGGAGTCACGGGTTTGATTCTCATTACTCTCCTTCTGCGATGCCTTGTATGTTTTTTTTTTTTGAGTTTTGCCTATTCATTTCCCCCAATTTCCGCCTCTCGACTTTCTAGTGTTTCTTTGCTTTCCTCCTCATACGCACTCTCTCTCTCACTCTCTGTAGTCTGCTTAGCCCATTCGTCTGCCGGCGCCTGCCGACCTTGCCACTAGTGCCAGCAGCTGCCTCCACTCCTCCGCAACTCTCCTCCTAACTCCTAAGTCCCAAATCCCAACTTGAGGTAACTCCCAAAAATTCTCAATTTTTGTTTTTAATTTTGTTATTTTGTAAATAATTATGTTTATTTTACTGATTTTAGTTAGATTTATGTTAAATAATTGATTAACTTAGTGATTCGTGAATTGAAAAATGAGAATTTTAACCTACTCGTCTTCTTGGTTGAAGATTTAAAATTTGGCTAGTTTGTTTGTAATTGCTTCATTGTTTATGTTTAGTTTACTAATTTTTCTTGAATTTGTGTTGACTAAATGGTTAATTTAGAAATTTACTCATCAACTAAAAAAATTAGGTTTTGCCTTTCTTGATTGAGAATTTAGAAATTACAATTGAGGTAATTTGTTGGTTGTTATTTGTTTATTTGTGTTAAATTTATTGACTTCAGGCAAATTTGTATATTATTAATCACGCGCCCCTTTGCTTTGAACCCTGGTTCTGTCCCTGCCAAACAGGACCTTAAATTTTTGCATTTGCGATTATACCGCATCATCTTATGTCGCTCCGAGTTGAGCTTTGTTGTGAAGATGGTTTTCTTATGAATTTGGAATTCGAGTGGGTGAGTTCAACGTTAATAACGTAACACACCTTGCAATGCTGACTGAGGATATTTTCTCATTTTTTGTAATAATGGCACGAGTCTCTTATTAATTATCTTACGAATCTCAAATCAGGTACCATGTACCCCTTTGCTTTCAGATGATGCGAGAAACTAGAAAGTGGGGACGCTGGGAAGTGGGATTGGCTGCTAAGGAATATTATGATTCATGAACACCTGCCTGAAAATTTACTTAACATCATTTTATTTCAATCAGGTTTTTGCTGTAACAAGTTCAAAAGTTTCCATGTCTATGGCTTTTGGCAAGAATTCCATGTATACAAGTGTGATTGTGTAAGTGTGGGGGTTTGCTTTAACCGTGAATGTTCTACACTACCTAATAACTATTGGCTATTTGCATAAACTATTTATGTTAGCTGTTTAAGTTTGTTGTTTTAAAAAAAAATGTTCGATCAAATTAGTTATTTCGGACCAAATTATTAACCAAAATACTATTTTCCAAAAGCTATAGCCTTTTCAAATTAGATTCTTGAACTCAAAAAACTATTTCTAAAAGCTAATACGTCAAACATCCAAATTGGTTTTTTAAGTACGTCAAACAGTTAATTTAGGTCTAAAAAGTTTCTCAAAAAAACTCTTCACCAACAACCTCATAATGCAATTGTTCTTTTTGCTCTTGCAAGGAAAAGAATCTCTATATGCTTAATGGTTTAAATGAGCTGAACCAATACTAGTATTACCATCTTTATAGTTCAAAGTAGTTTAAAATTTAACTTAATCTGAATATTTATTAGATTGAATTTAAAGTCTGGCGAAATTTCATCCAAATTAATTAAATTCATTATCATCCTTCTCATCACGGACATATAACATGCCTCATGTTACCTTTGTTAATTTTGTGTAATTTGAATATTTATAATTTGACATTTTGACTAATATTAAAATATTTTAAATAAGTCTAATAGACTAATATATTTTCAAGGAGTCTAATAGGTAATTTAAACACTAAAATAGCCCAAAAAAACATAAATTGAACTTATATGAATTTATTTACCTAATAAATTACTCTTTTTTTTGGATGCTATACTAATCTAATATCTAAATTGATATTCTTTGGAATTTGAACGAAAAACATGTCCGAGGGGGCCAAGGGCAAACACTACGCCAGCGTATTGTCTACGGCCCCCACGTATCCATCTACATCCCTATAAATGCATACACCAATAGCAGACACAGAAATGACAGAATACACAACAGAATGATACAGAAGAAATGAGAAATCATGTGATAGGCACATGAGTGCAAG
>JACYFF010019584.1:119776224-119802789 GCA_017589665.1 Selenicereus undatus | reverse complement strand
CTGATGCTGATATTACGGAAGGGCATGATAACATTTCTCATGTAGCCACAAAGCATAATGTGGGGAATTGTCTATCAAGGCCTCTTCAGTCCACCAGATCACCCAGTACGACTAGACGGATAATGTTGGTACGAAATGGGTGTATTTCTCCACATAATACAGCAAAGGTCAAGCAGGCAGCAGAGAGCTCAGTTAATGATCATGCAGCTGTTAAGAATGTTGGTTATAGTGATTCTCAGCATGTGATTGATGTCGATGAAGTCGTGGCTAAAGAAACTGCTGCAACTCAAGTCAAAGGAAAAGGGGTGGTAGTTCATCCTTGTTTGCCAAACAGCCATGAGGACAGGTACATTAACTTCATATTGTTGTTTCCAGTTTTGAGGACCCTATTGAGGTTTCTAGTCACGGATCTTGACCCTGTTTGCAAACAGCTGTTAGTTATTAGCAGTTGCTAGATGTTAGCTGTTTGTATTAGGTAGTAGCTGTTTGAATTAGTTGTTTGCATTAGCTGTTTGAGTTAGTTGTTTGCATTAGCTGTTTGAGTTAGTTGTTTGTAGAGAACTGTTTGGTAAAGTTAGCTGTTTCTAAGAAAAATGTTTGGTAAAATTCCATCCATATCATTTTCTTTTTAAATTACTTTTTAATAGAACATATTTTTTTAATTTATTGGTCATCTTATTTTCTTTTTAAAAAGAGTTAAATTTTTATTATATGTATAAATTTACTTCATTTGTGATTACTATAAACAAAAATTTTATTCATAAGACTTTACTTTCTTACTAATTCTACATAACTTGTATTCACGATTTGTCTTTGTGTTTTTTCAATTTGTACTTATCTAAATGATGCCTATGTTTCATAACTTTATTTTGTTATTTATTAGATCTTTTAGGGTTAAGGATTGAAATTGAAATGAACTTCTAATGACTTTATCTTCACTAAGTTCAATTCATCTAGAACATAGTATCAAATGTTACTATTTTGTATCAATCCAAAGCTCATTGTCTACATAATTGGAAGGGGGATTGAATAATCTAAAGTCTAAATATCAAACATTCATAAAGGAGTTTGGTGAGAGAACTAAATAAGTTTGATTTAATACATTAACAAAATCTACACCAAAAAAATTCACAACTTGGCTAAAACAATGTAAACAACGAAGGAAATAATGTAACTTAAATCGTTTGTTTTGTCCCCGCCTCCAAAAAAAAGAAAAGAAAAGACATCTACTCTTGTTAATTCTCAAAATCTAATTGGGTTCGAATGCTACTCAAGCAATACTTTATGGTATTCTGTGCTCTTTCTATTTTATAAGAACAATATCAAATGAATATAATTTAATGATATGTAGTGTAATTTTTTAAAACTACTGAGCAAATGTGCCATTTCTACAAAAAAACTCTTTTAAAAAGACTAATGAAAATAACATTTTCAAAAAGAGTTGTGTGGGCCAAACAGCTGTTTGCCAAATACCTATTTAACTGTTTAACTTGGTCAAAATAGCTAATATACATCCAAACAGCTCTTTTTCCCTAAAAAGTTGTTGCTACCAAACGTCCCCCTTATTTACTAGAAGACGTGCACTGTTTTCATTTAGTTTGACACCTTTAGGTTCAAAAGAATGGCTGATGGAAAATTTTTGAAGTGCGAGGATATATGTGGTTATAAAATCTACTGAACTACTCAACTTTGAGGTGGATGTATATAATTGAAATTGCTTGTAATAAAGAAATAAAAATATATGAAGGCAATCAGTTATTTGTCAAACATCATGAGTAGTAAAAGCCCACTGCAGATTCGACTTATCAAATAAAAAAAAGATACGAAAAGAAAGCGTATCATGGATCTAGTTGTCACCTGCCTTATTCCTAGACTTCTAGTGATTGGAGATACTGTTTATGTGAGTTGTCAAATATGTACTTACGATACAGTTACCTTGTTGCCTGCCTTGTTATTTGGTTTTAAATTGTTAATCAATTACCTTGTTATCTGCCTTATTGCTAGTAACCTTGTGAACAAATTAAATTGATAACCTTGGAATCCGATTCGATTCACTTTGTTAACAAGGTTACTTCAAAATATGGCAAACTGCGAACAAGGTACTCCTACACATGCAAAAAAGGTATCCCTTTTCCTAGCTGCAATTGGGGTAAATGGAAACGCCAGAATCTGTTAAACGAGTGAATGGGATAGTTGAATACAACCCTGTGAGAAATAGTGAAAGGCCTTTTCATTTCATTTTACATGTTTTTCAAATATGTTTCCACTGCAATCCTCTTCTTCATACTGGCATAGGAAGTAGTTATTAAATTGGTTAAGTCAATAATTGCTTGTGCTTAGGTGCACGTATGAAGTATCCATTTGAAGCGCAAAAATGTGGCTACTTTCTTTTATTGGCTCAGCTAGTCTTTATAGTTTTTTTTTTATTCATCTTTCTCGTCTTCTTGTTTGTTTTTCTCCTCTTCAATATGCTAACATTTAGTGTGCCTTCCCTCTCATGTTTTTTTAGCCCATGATGCAGATGGGATACTACTATGCCTAAAATAGTTTGCGCCTAAACAATGTTAGAGTAAAGATTGTGGTGGACTACAAAATAACTCGTCACATTATGGCTCTCTAGAATATTAGCTACTTTTGTTGTAGTTGCCTTGTTAGATTAATACTTTGTTTCCCATTTTAGCATGCTCTAGAATTTTTTCTTGGTCGCAGGGCAGGAAACCAAATTAGGCCACTATGTTAACATATTATTGCCATGGATGGTTTTTTACGGCTTGTCTACAGAATCAAAGGCAGAGGGTAGCAGACAGAATGTCGAACATTTCATTCAAAATTTACATATACCATTGCGTTAAGCAGAAAAAAGAAAAGAATCTTGGAGAGCCTGTATAAAATGCTTTATGTGATACTTCATACTTGAAAATCACTTTTTAGGATCTGCTGAAGTGTGATTTTGCGTTTGCCTCATTTATTGCTATTCGCCAAATCTTTGTGGTTATTTCATGGTTCTGGAACCCATTGTGAATGTACTCTAGCATATTGGTCAGCTGAATTCAGTCTCATATTGAGCACTAAAAGCCTTTTTTTGGGGGGGGGGGGGGGGGGGGGGGAGAATAATTTATCTTTATTGCGGTACGGGAAACATACAGCTACCTTTGTCTCCAATGTGGAATTTTGATTGTGTGACCTGGGTAGTTGTGAGAAGGAAACAAATAACTTGAAATGGCCTTATATCTTTTCGGTTCTTTCCCTCCCCAAAAAGCCATCAATCTGACACTGAGAGCATTTTGAGTTACTACTGCACACTCTTTATTTTTCTTTTGAAGCAGCTTTTATTTACTTTCTGTCTTTAAAGTTCCCTTATGAAAGTAATATCAATATGCATCTTTATTTTGTTGCTGCTTATTTTTCGTGCAAAAAGCGTGAAGATTATGAGTCCTTGTAGTTAAAAATGGAATCTCCTTGTTTATTTTTTTCCTTCTTCTGCTTCCTTCCCGCCAATGGATTTCTGTTCACTAGTCATCTTGTGAGGATTTCTGTACATGTTTCGAGTATATGTGGAAGCTGATTGGAGTTATATTTCTGTTGTTCTTGCCTCAATATCTGGTGCCACACTGCCACTGAAGGCTGGCGTGTACAATGCAGTATGTATTTTGTTTAACCTATGTCCCGGTTAACTGATTGTGAAGTTCATCTTTCCAGGAGAGGTGATGCTGGATGTTTAGCTGATGAGCGGGGTAAACGAAAATTTCAGGGAACTGAGTGTAGAGTTGGACAGGGCAACGCTAGCATCTTGAATAATACTCTTCTGGGCAAATGCTCATCATCTCAACCAGTGGCAGTGCTGAATGGAGGTCTGTTCTGCACACCAAGCACATCTACCAAACGACAAAAGAAGCATGAATCTGATTCGTGTAATCTGCAAAAGAAAGCCGAGGTAATATGCTTGAGTTCATGCGGTGAATCATCAATGTCAAATTCAAAGATAGATCATGGCTCTCGTTCTCAGAGAGTTATGGGTTCTCCAATAGTTATTGGTGAAATGTCTCCCGAAGTGAGAGAGAGTGAATCTCAAAGCGAAGCTAGGGAACTACAACTTCAAGCAGATGAGATGTTGGCTCGTGAACTTCAGGAACAACTGTATAATGAAGTCCTAGAAGCTCCAAGTGGCGAGGTGCCTTACTTTTCTGCTCCTCCTTTTAGGTTCCTGAGGTTCCTTTTTGGACTATTTTAATTTAATTTTAATTTTTTCAACTGCTCATGTATGCAATTCCATATTAGGGGCAAGGCTGGGTAAACTGAAACCCTTTCCTTTGCCCCCTCCCCCACAAAAGAACACCAAAAGAAGGAGCATTGTGTCCTGATTGGGCCTTGGAGTTTGTTTCATTTTAATTTCCCATTTGTTGTGCTTCTTCATCTCTGTTTTTGCTGATTTCCACTGATGCTTCTTTTCATAATGTGGAATAAAAATGTAATAGGCTATTTCACCATTAATCTGGGAACGGCCACAACAGCAGGTCGACAATATGCAGCATGCTCCAAGAGGCCATCATTCAAATGCTCCTGTAAGTTCTCTGAATCTTGATGCTAGCAGCTTTGTTTTTTTATGAATCATGAAGTTCCTTTGAAGTAATTAGTTAATAAGAGGAACCCCACCTCTTTTAGGCTGTAATTTAGATGTTGCAGTGAGGGGTTGACAGTGGATATTTCAAGTGTATTTTCCATATCCTTGTATCTATGACCAAGATGTATACACTAATTGTGAAGTTATAACTCACCTGCACTTTTCGGGGTTCCTCTTTCTTTAGTATTCTGATCTGCTGTGCATTGTTCAAATGTGACAAAATAATGCATTCGATGGCAGATCAAGAGTCTTGAAGATGTCCCACTTTGATCTTTCTAAATTTTGATAATACCAGTTAATTTTAGTGGGTGTCCACTTCACTAATATTAACAATTTTTTCTACACTGAATATTTTTCCGGCCAAAAGTTGCTCTCCGGGAATGCATTGTTGCAAAAGTTGAAGGGTGTCTGCCTAATCTTTCTTTATGTTTGCTTGGTGGATTGCTTGACTTTGCTTGAATTTTTTGGCTCAACTTACCAGCAAGGAAGACATTTGTTTAGTGAAGAAGCAAAATTCTTGTGTAATTGAGGGCCTGTTTGTTTCATCATAAGTGTAATCGAATGGAATGGATTGGGACTTGAAACCTGGAAATATGGAATGAGAGTTAATTCTTTGATGTCATTTGTTTGGTTTATAAAAGGAATGGGATCAATATCATTTTCACTGTTTGGTTTAGATATTGAATGGAACCAAATTTTTTATTTTTCACTTTTTTAATCAATATAAATTATTTTTAGGTCTTTTTTTTTTGGGAAACGTAGATCTCAAATATTTTCTTCCCTGATCTCTCTTTGCCCTCCCTGTACTTTCTCTCTCCTCAGAGATTTGCTGTGCTTATCTTCCTTGCCACCACCGTCCTTTGCTTCATCCATTCCCTCACCGGTGTTTTAGGGGAGCTTTGGAGCAATGGTAAGGTTGTCTTTGTGTGACCAAAAGGTCATGGGTTCAAGTCGTGGAATCAACCACTGAAAAAGTCAGGTTACATTGTCTACAATTTACCTCTTGGGGTGTAGATCGTCCCCAGACTCTGTGTGAATGAGGGATGCTTGTGCACCGGGCTGCCCTTCCATCTACCTTAGCACCATTATTTGAATCTCACTCAACCATCCTCCTCCTTCTGTTTTGCCTGCTGATTCATCATAGACAACCACGAAAACCTAACGTCATCATTCCTCTCCAACGGATGCCCAAAAAAGAAAAGGAACGTCGACGGAAAATATGAGAAAAACGGTTAAGAAGTTTGAAAATAGGGAGGAGAAAAAGATCTACAAATCTGTTTGAAGAAAGAAGATCAAAAACTAGTGGGGACAGAAGAAGATCAGAAATGGGAGCAAAAAGGAAGAAGACCGAATTTTCTGGGGGTCTAGGTGGTCATCCAAGCGGTTGTGTTGGTCGCGCCAGCAGTGTCTCCTCTCTGGCACCGGTGGACGACGTTGATCCGGTTGGCCCCCTCATCTCTTCATTCTCTCTCTTAGGTTTAGTTAGGGTTTGGGGAATATTGAAGAGCAAAGATGAATTGGGAAGTTATTACAACATAAAATATTTTTTTCTTTTTTTTCATGAAATATCTTGATACTGCCTGAGGTAAGGGGACTTGAAACCCCTCCCAAATGAGGTTAATCACATCCCTTAGAAATGGGGGGAACTTGATACCCTTGGATGTCAAGTTCCATATCTTTGAAAACTCAACCAAACACAAGGTATATCAAGTTTCATTCCTAAACTCCTAACCAAACATTCCCTGAAAGTTTTGGTTAAGCTCTAAGTAGATTGTCCTTGTATGCTGTCTTAATTACTTTGGTCTTCATTGAGCGTCAAAGGCTGTCCCGTGGTCACATGTTCTACTATTTTTGTCCTTGCATGTTGTCTTAATTACTTTGGTCTTCACTGAGCCTCCAAGATTTAGGTAGAACGCCCTTGTATGTTGTCTTAATTACTTGGGAGTAGGCATGGACCAGATACTGGTCACCACTGTTCTGAGAAGTGTGAAAGCTGTTCTAGTATTTTTGCAATGATAAAGGAGAAGGAAGTAGATTGGTCAAGGTTGGAAGCATGTTCTTTGCGTGTGAGGGGGTTCACCTCTCTTCTTTTGCCTTCCATTCAAATGAGAGTTTTCTTTGGTGTGTTATAAGCACCTAGGCAGCGTGTTGTACTTAGAACCTGGTGATTCCGTTGCTTGTGATGGATGCTTTTAGCTCTTTTTTGGTGACTGAAGTAAAAACCACTGTAGTGTTTTGGTGATTTTTTAGTGCAGAATTACTTTCTGGAAAGGAAATTGTTGGTAAGAGATGCTGTTTAAATTTTGTGTAGAGAGCTATCCCTGCAATACATACAAGAAGACAGTCTCAATCCCAGTCTTTACGCAGCCGTTTACTCCGTCGAGGACCTCAAGCACGGTTACCAACATCAAATGTAGCAAGGTTAAGGAGTCGCATTCATCGCCATTCGTTGGGGCGACTTGGGAGAAGGAATACGCTATTCCCTTCAGATATGGATTTGGAAATGGTATTGCCTTCTTGTTCTCGATCTTGCTAGCAGCTAGTTAGTTGTCACCTATCAACTGTCTTAATAATGCAACAAGTCCATGCTTGCGTGTGTCCTATTTTTCTGCATATGTTGATGGTTAATCGCTTATCGGTACTGTATTTGTTTTAAAAGATTTCAAATTGGCAAAATTATTTTCTTATTTTTTTGGGACCTAATGCTACTTGATATTAGCATTTACGGCTTCTTTTATCTAACGTGTTTCTAAGGATCAGCTCGGCAAAAATACCATCCGAATTTTCTTTTTTTGAGGATCTCTTGGAATTGGTCTCTTTACTAAAAGGAATGCACGCAGGGGTAAGACTATCTAGATGCACTCATACCTCACAAAATGGGACCCACATTGGGACTTGTTGGTTGATGTTGATCAAGACGATTTTGTTTTTTATATTTTAATTATTAAACAAACCATTGTGTCCTCTAAAGTTCCTTAGTTGTCTCTTGCTAGTAAAAGAAAGTGGTCTTTTTTATTATTTGTGCTCATTTTTTAACTATTAGTATGTAGGATCAAATTTCAATCTATAATTTTTCTATTTTTGTTTGATGGAATGTCATTGCTACTTCGTTGTAATTTTTCTGGTGGTCTCTAGCTATGTGTAGATTATCCTCTGTTACTGGTCTGATCTTTGCCTCTTGTTTTTGATGGCCTGGCTTGCTGATGCTATTTTAGATGTTGCAACTTGTTCATATTTTCACGGAATTTAAACAGGTTCTTGCCTTATGTTGGCTATGCCACTGTTTTATTGAATTTAGACAGCATGTATTGTCTAATTGTTTGTGTTGATTAGCTTTGTCCATTTGAAGGAGGCATGGACCATGCTTTTTATTTTTTATGCAGTTGCTTGTTCTCTTTCATTGGTCTCTTTTTTGACAGATGTTTGTGTGTATTGCAGAGAATGGGATTGTTGGAGGCATTGGAAGCTGTGGTCAATGATGATATTAGAATGGTTACTCAGCTGCTTGATTCTGATCGGGAATTCAATGAGTAAGTTCTTGGCCTAGACTTTGTTTAGGATGTCCTAGCTGCTGCTTAAGCAGGATTAATTTTTGTGTATTGTGTATGCATCATAACAATTTTTTTGTATTTTGTATGAATCATAACTTCAAATTATTGCTCCCTTTTGAAAATGGATTTCCTTTATTCTAAAAGTCTTGTAGACTTCTTGATTTTCAACCTAGAGCACCATTTATACCTTTTTCCTGCTGATTCTGAATGCGTTTCCTGAGTATTTTCTTTGCTCATAATTGGTGTTTTTTTTTTTTTTTGTGTGTGGGATTTGGTGCATTTATGGACTATTTTTTCTTCCAATTTCATCAGTAGTCCTGAAGTTATAACCGTATTTTGTTATGGTTGGGGGCTTAAATGTGGGATTTGGGTATTGATATGGGTGGTGTAGCATGCCTTAATAGTCAGGTTTGATATGCTTGTAATGATGATTCTTGATCTACATTCTTTGAGGCACCCTGGAGAAACGAACTCATCTTCTTCACTTTTGCTTTTTCTCTGCTTTTCTTGAAGACTTGAACAGTTGAAATCCCCTCTCAAAGTGGTTGGGGTATTCGGGGATGCCAAGCCACGCATATCTTCATATTAAAATACATTAGATATTTGCTTCAGTCATTGTGGAGTTTTTTTAGACTTGGATTTCATTCTCATTTTAAAGTTATCCTCTTCTCCGGTGCACAGAACAAAATTTTAAATGTTATTGCATTTACATCTTTGAACTTTCTGCCCCCCCCCCCGGTCTCTCTCTCTCTCTCTGTATGTGTGTGTGTTTGTGTTGCCGGAGGGGGGGGGTCCCCTAATCTTGGCTGGCAGAATAGCAAGCATAAATGAACTGTAGCTACCAAAAATAACCACCATCACCACCTTTTGGGTATCCTATCAGATAGGTCATGCAGTAGCTACCCATGGTTCTTTTTAAGATTTTAAATAACATATCGTTGTAATATGCTTTGAATTATTTCCTTGCCTTAAACTAATGGTCATGCTATAGAACCAATTTAAGTGGATGAAAGGTGTATCCAAAAAGAGAAATGGTGTTCGCAAATTGCAATGTTAGTTGTGGTTACTAGCGGGATCCACATCTTATCAATAGTAATCGTGAGTGTTTGCTGCGGCCAATACAAGACGATGATGCAGCAAACCTATAGCAGATGAAAAGTGGTGTCTAATCTTAAATGTGTGTGATTACTTTTAGGAAAAGATTGTTGGTTGCTCAACCATGTATTTATGTAGCCTGAGCAATCACACTAACTAGCACCTGTCCCACTTTTACCCAGCTTGTGTTATTTGCATGTGCTTTACGCCGAACCTCCAAAGTATTACTTCGCCTTTCCATTTTTGTCTTTCCCTTTTTTGGGGGGAGGGGGGTTTGTTGTTGCCTTGTTGGTATTTGTTCCCTAATGCCTACAAAGAATAAAATTTGATGGAGTATACATACAGCTAAGTTGGGTATTGAAAATAGAGATGCATATAGATTTATGATGTTGTGCATTGCTGAATCGCCTGCACTTTTCTGGTTCACCTATGTCTATGCAGAAATGACTATGAAATGCTATTGGCTCTTGATGAGAACAATCATCAACATCTTGGTGCATCTGTTGCTCAGATTGGCAACCTCCCAGAGTCTGTAGTACAAGTGAGTATCTAATCAGAACAATATCATCAGCAGTACACTGTTAGATGGTGAAGAGGTGCATTCTTGAGTGCTAAATGGTGTCCTATACTTTTTACAGAATGATTGCTCTGAAGCTTGTTCCATTTGTCTTGAAACCCCAGCAATTGGAGACACCATACGGCATCTGCCCTGCTTGCATAAATTTCACAAAGATGTCAGTCCTCTAAAATTTGGCATGTCCTTTCTTGCTCAATGTTTGTAGTTCTGGTTCGAGCAAAGCCATTCTGATTTCTGACTTATTGGTGGTTCTGTGGCAGTGCATTGATCCATGGCTTAGAAGGAAAAGATCATGTCCTATTTGCAAGTCAGATATATGAATTGGTCTGGACTTCTATTTTGGTAGATGATGCTTTCCTGCTAAGCTCGGGAATCCGTCTCATTATGGCTTAAGGTGAAGCGATTATTTCTTTCTTTCTTCTTATCTTATTTTTTGGGTGGGTGGGGGGGTCTTTCTGCCTCTATTAGATGTGAACCGGCTTCTCTTTGATGGTAGATGGGGCAAATTGCACTTGTTAAGGTTACTTTAGCATGTTTGTTTTCATTGTTTTCATGTATTAATTTTCGGTTGATGGCTGGCATGACACCTTTGAACTGAACTAGAAAAAAGAAACTGATTTGGGAAAAAAACAAAAATCTGATTTGAACGTGAATAATCCAGTTTACAACACAACACCAACAACACTTCCCAGTGTGGGTCCCGCTTTCACGGGGTCTGGAGAGATCCAGCTGTAGACAACCTTACCCCTACTGGCATTCCTACCCGTAGCGAGGCTGTTTTTAAGAGATCCACAAAAAAAGGAATTTGTGAAAATATTTTAAGGCAAAGACATTTTGTAAAAACAATTAATGGGAACATTTAAAAAGACAAGACGTTGGGGCTATGTAACATAAGAACAGTAAATCAGAGATAGGTAACATACCTTAACAACCAAGCAAACGGTGCCTCTACCCCATAGAAAGTACTACCTGCAAACAAACATGCTAAACGAAAAAACACCACCACCAGCGCGCAACCAAAAGCCACTGCAACCAAAAGCCGACAAAACAAGAGGTTGGCTTGCGCTGATAGAGACTGATACAAGAAATGGTACAAGTCAAATTGGTTCAACCTGAATGTTCAAGACCTATAGTGGATGATAATATATCATGATGGTTGTCTGAATAAAAGTTGTTGACCCAACTCAGCAGTCAACATATGCCCCCTTGCTTTGACGTGAAACTCTATCCACCCGACTAGACTCCTGAAACATTGTGAACTTCAAAGTAAGTGGGTCTGCGATGCACAAGATTAATTCAGGCCAAACATGGGTAGATACCCTGAGCCCATCAACTCATCTGCCACGTTTAAATTGCTGTATGGGATGGTTTCTTTTGCTGTCTTTAGAAGGTAAGGTGAGTGGTGGGATGGGAAGGGGGTAGGAATACTTCACTCAGGAATATGGGCGTAAGACAGCTGCTTACCATATGCCAATTACTAATTGCAGAAAGTTGGGAATGCACGTTTTGTAGGCTTGTTGAAAGGCACTCTCTTAGACAGGAAATTGTTATAGCAAATCTGCCCATTGGAGATAACAGTATGTATTTCTACTGTAACTCACTGAGTAAAGCATCATGGTCAATTGTTCGGTATACTATGAATCATAAGCTGCTTCATATGCATTTGAAGAGTCCTCCATCTTGTAGTTTCCCCTGACTTGTCTGGTGTTGATCCATAATGTCATGCACAAACAGTGTCTGTTTGCCAAGGGGTATCCGAGGATCCACACTGGGATTGTTGTATTATTTGTCCACAATAATGTATTTTTTATAACTTGAGAGTGTTGAATTTGTTTGATCATGTTATTCACGCTAGTTTGTTTGTCCATCAGATTTTTGGACGCCTACCCATCAGAAAATGAATCCTCTGAGCCGCCAATTCATCTGATCTCTGGAAGCATGAATCCGTCGATAGGCAGCTGAGGTTGCCGACTTTTGAGTTGCTGGTGTTGTATACTGTCACTGTATTGTTGTGCATTTTCTGATCCCAATGCGGGGATGAACCACAAAGCTGAGCTTATGTGGCCTACACTCTGCTATGTCGGGCACATTAAAGCAGCCATTTTTTTGCGAAAGGTTGTCCAGATTTGTTCAAAAAAGGCGAGAATGCCATTGCCTTTCTACACCGTCTGCCCCTGACCTGAAAATAAATCACAAAGCCCTTTTGGTGATATGCCGCCTTTTATACTGGTCTTTCCCAGCCGCGTCAAAGCTCAATACAGGTAGAAATTAAGGTCTTACGTTACGGTCGTAGAATGTGTAATCTAATGAATAATATGAAATTTTAGCCTTAGGTGCAAAATAGACGTACAGTGAGAAAGTGCAAAGTCGAGTTACAAGATATTTTTCCTGGTTCATGAAACAATTGAGCATATCAAATGGCGAATATGATTGACAAGCTCTTGCACTTTCCTGTGGTTCTTTATTTGATGAAATATGTCACATGGGTTGTGGTACTCTTGCATGGCTAGTACCAAGTGCCAAGAGATGTGGGTCTTTTTTGTTTTTATTTTTTCAAGAAATCGGTCCAAATTGGGAGATAATTTAATAGAGCTGGTAAATTGATGCATTTTAAAGTTCAGTATAATGTTGAGAAATTGAAGGGAAGTAAACTTACAACTTAACTAACACGCTAGATATATGAACATTATAAATTGAAGGACATATTTAATAGAGTTTGTGCATTGATTTTAGTTAAGTGAGATTCTTGAAGATGAGAAGCCCTAATTAAAGTAAAGAGGTGGTGTAAACAAGTCAATTTTGCAATTTATATTATGTATGGACTGTTGTATGTCAACTCTAGCATCAACCCAAGCAGTAAGGGCTTGATTTTTTCGTTGGTCTTTTCTAATTTACTAACTTCAATCTATTTCAATCAACTTCAACCCTTTAACAAAAAAATATCAACTTCAATTAATTTCAACCTTCTTCAGTCAACTTTAACTATTTCAATCCACTGCAACTAACTTTAACCTACTTCCTTCAAAATTTTATTCTCACTATTTTAACTAATTTTAATCCATCATATAAAAATATACCAATTTTAATCTATTTCAACAAAAAATTACCAACTTTAACCGACTTCAATTTATGTCAATCAACTTCACCCTTTTACCAACCACAATTTACCTAACACTGACTACCACGTTCGGAAGTCGGATAAAATGAAATTGATGTGTCACTACAAACAAAAGTTGGATCAAATGAAATTGAATTGAATCAATACATACAAAAATGGGACCAAATCAAGTCAATTGTGTCCATACACACAAGGTCTAATTGGGTCAAATCCTTGTGACGGTCAAAAACAGTGACAATGGCCTGCCCCAAAATATGCCAACAACCCATTTTCGAAGGAGATGGAGGCCCCCATTCTCCAGTTTACATGTTGAGCATTATGGGCTCATAATCACACACTACTAGGTACCCATGCTTTTGTCAGTCTCTTTCCAACTCCAGTAGAATGAGTCCATCTAACGCTCGTCCCTGTCTACATCTTATGATAAGATGATGAATAGTCCTTTTCTCACTTTCGGTGAGATTAAATGATTGTGTTGTACTCTTGTTTGTTTTCTCAATGTGATTGCAAATAAAGTTGGTAAATGTGGGTTAATTTTATGTCAACTTTAAAATAATTTAGATTCATACAGTTAAAAAAAAAATATTTTTAAACTAAATAATCAAATAGTATAAAGTATCAACTATAGTTGAAATTAATTTCGATTGTCAGGTGGATTATGTTATGGTTTCAGGCGCTTTCCTAATCCTATTTACAAACCCTTGCCCTAACATCCCCTCCTCCCTCCAAAAGAAAAGAAAAGAAAAGAAAACAGGAATGGGCGATTAAGAAACTATCTAATCCAATCTGATTCAGGCGTAATCCCTTATTATGGTCAACTCAATTGAAGACCAGGCTATCCAAAACCTCTTAAATTAATTTTTAAAGTTTGTAAGAATTTACATTTCAAACCTTGCAACGAAAAAGGATGACAAACAGTCTAATAATTAAAGATTTATGCTCAAAATTACATCACAGCTGTATTTGAGCTTGACTAATGTTCATATTATATATGCATCATTATTAAACAGTCTAATAGCATCATAATCCCCTCGAGCCCTAATTAGGCAGCATCTTTACCAAAAAAAAAAAAGAAAAAAAAGAAAGCGAGGGTATTTAATGTGATAATAATTCAGAAAACAAAAGGGGGAAAAATACAGCATTGGTCCACTGAAAGAACAGAGCCGCTTGTCACAAGAAGACAGGGCCTCATCACAAATCTCACATGGGCTTCCACATGACAAGGGGATCGTTGTCAATTTCACTCTCATGCCACTTCCCCTTATTGTTTACCACCATCTGGCAGTTGTAATTTTGTAGATTAGTATATTGATCTTAACAGGTATTATCACATATCCGATTGCTTGAGTCATAGTCTCTTCGCAAGCATGTTTCTCCCCTTCACCTCTGATTGTTCAAATGTAGACTGTTATTGATCAGATTAGTAGTGTGTCGTCGTTTGCTGCTCAAGGCACACAAAACTCTTACTCTTCATCTATTGTTCATGTTAACTTGTGTTATTTTAAGTAATTAGATCTTGTGTGTTGTAAAATTATTTTACCAAATGATTTTCGACATCTAAATATCTTCTTAAAACTTTTGTAGATTTATTGAAAACAGTCTCTTTACATGGAATCATGTGCGTAAAGGTAAAGCTACATGCATCTGAATCTCCCCAGATTCCGTAAATGCGACTCAAACTAAAAGTTGTTGATATTTTATCTTATTATTGGAGCTATGTTGAAGATTCTTCCTTATTACGCCACAAAAGTGGGCCTCTTTTTTTCCCCAATAATTAGAAGTTACATAAAAAAAAACACACATGGGTATTAATTCGTAAGTTATTAAAACTTTTAGAAGTTGTTGATAGAGATCAGAGTTTAAATTTGAGACTTTACACCATCAGTGGGGAAAAAAATGAAAAAAAAAGAAAAGAAAATCAATAGGCAATAGGTAGATCACACTGAATTGATGGGCTCAGAGTTTTCTAACTAGCTAGTTCCTATTTCAATTTTAGACTACATACATCTATATCATTTTCTCCTCCTTATTTTACGCTAACAATATGTATATGTGTGTGTGTGCGCGCGCACGTGTGTGTGTGTGTGTGTGTGTGTGTATATGGTCAATCATTTAACCAAATGATAAGCTCCTTTTCCCCCTACAATACATTAATCAAATTGTATTATTTTCTATACTAATTATTTTTTCCCCCTCTAAAATTTCCACCTCATAAGTTTCTAGTAATTTGTAATTTGAGGAAGGTGGAGAAATAACCAGAGCCTGCAGCAACCCATCAAAAAACACAAATTCTTGTGTGAAAATGGTTTATATAAAAGATACAGTGAAGATAGACTTCTTTATAAGTGATTTTTTAAAGTCCTGTGATGATTAGTAATTCATTTTACAGTAACGTTTTAATTTAGAGATGACTTAAAATTTATTTATGAGTGACTCTAATAGACCTCGTCCTAACGGAATCATTGTACACTCTTATGATTATTAAAAGTTATTCTTAAGACATTTATCTCATGATATATCTTAAATATTACGTACGGTCTTATACAAGATCAAAAAATGAAGATAAAGAGGGGGGAATTTGGCTATGTCAGTGATTTTTTTCATCTAAGTAGGGCCAATTAAGTCAATTATTGTACATCATCTATTAGCCTAGTAATTCCAAGCAGCACAAACAAAATGGTCAGAAATATCCAGCAACAAGAGGCAGCTTGCAGGCCAGTCCTAGCCTCAATTGTTGTTGTTGATCAAACACCTTTGTTTCTTTTTTTTCTCTTTTTTTTTAATTTTTTAATAAAACATCTAAGATCCTCAGTATGTAGTCAATAACTGATCATTTTAGGTCACATGGTAGCTTGTTTTATTTGCCTTAGTGAATAAATGCACATGCAGACTTATGTAGGTTGCTTCTTTTTTTTTTCCCCTGGTGCAAAATCCACCCTCCAACTTGGATTTCCCCCTCCCCAGATATGCATCTAGGCTCTACTTCTAAAATTACTAAACTCTCCTTGAAACCACATATCGATTGTGTTTGGGAATAAAGATTGCAGTGGGGGTTAGTAATTTGTAGTAGTCAAAATGGTATAAGACACTACTTGTAAGCGTTCGGTAAAGTGGTGAATGAGGTAGAGTTTATATAGTGTTTTTCAACTATTACTAAAAGTAACTTTTAAAAACCTCCACTCAGTGCTTCTTGCGTTGTAAATTACAAAATTTTCTTTTTTATTACTAAAAGCTTTCATCTATGGTGTCCTTGTTCAGTATTTTACACAAAACTGCTAGCTAACCAGTTACATTTACCAAATAAATTTATTTTAAATCACTAATTGAATCACTAACTATTAAATACAAGTGGATAATAACTAACTACTAGTAAAATTATTAACAGTTAGTAAAACCGCTTATCATTATTAAAACAACTAATTATACTGAGCATGCCCATAGCCCAATGACAAACATCATAATATAGATTCCCAAAATCCAATGACACCTTCAACTTCAATTATTAATTATTATCATTATTTTTATATATTTTCTCATTTTCCTAAGACTTCTCTTTGCTATAAAAGGTGTTTTGGGGGGATCATTCCAAATATCCAATCGCATAATCATATCTAGAAAGAGAAAGAGATAGGGAGGAGAGAGAAGATGGTGTCAAGAGTGGAAGAAGCCATGAGGAGTAGGCAGGAGGAAGGTGGTGGGATGAGAGTAAGAGAGAATTATTTGCAGCAACAAAAGGCAGGAAAAGTGGTGAAATTCAAGAGAAGCAGCTCCAACGTTGAACAAGATGGTGCTTCCTCCGCCATCCTCCTCCTTGCCTGCATTGCTTGTGCCCCCTCTTCTTTCTAATCTTACGTACCATTAATTGTTTATTTTCTTTTCAATTTTTGAAATTTTATTATATTAGGTAATATCTAGTTATATGTATGTCCTTTAATTTTATTCATCTATATAAACATATATAAAGTAGGGCTTTTTTTATTTTTGAAAAAAATTTCTAGTCAGAAATAAATGTAGGTCACTCACTAGGTAATAGTAATTTGAATTTGTGCTTGTCCATTGTATAATTAATCACCATTCTTTGTGAGCTCTCTTTTTTCTCAATAAATTAAATAATAGTCATTGTTGTCTCTCTTGTTATGATTATTATGATATTTGATCAAACTGCTCAACCTTGGTATTAAATGATTGCTTACAATACATGAGAGATTTATATGTATAATTTATTCATATCGAATAACCTTAGAAGGAAGTTACATAAGTGGATACATTGAAATACAACATAACAACTTACTTGAATTTTTTTTTGGTATTGGATCCTTCATTTTGCTGAAATCGAACTACTGTTGGCCCAATAAAGGATAGATCGAACTCTTCCTTAACAGATATTCTCCATTCACAAGACTCTAAAAGCTTAAGGAAAACAAGTGACAAGCTACTTGAACCAACTTATATTAGTAACAACTTACTTGAACTTAAATACAAATAGCTAATAGCTGAGCTCTATATTCTTCGGTCCTACAGTGGTTAGGAAAGCAAGGCACTTGCTTTTAGTCAGATAGCTAAATACCAAATAAAACCTGTCATACTTTCTTTTAATTAGTATCTATTAACTAGCGCAAGATTATTCGAACAAAACTCTTCGGAGAAGGGTGTGTAATGAACCGGTTCAGATCGGATTAATTTTATTTCGATTCGATCCTGGATCATTTTTATCTCTAAGAAGTCATGCAATTTGTTTTGTGGGAACCAAAAATTTGAAAAATAGTCAGATAAACATTAATCTTTTAAGTTACCTTTTTGTTTATAATGATTTGGATCCCGTGCAAATTAAATTAAACAATCACTTGATAAAATAGCCAATTAGTTGCAATTGTATTCGATCAAACTAAAGAAAATTAATTACTACTTTTATTTGATCATATCCTTACATTAACATTTTCAAGCAGTACAAATTAAAGATGAAAAATAATATAATTTTTTATTTTTTAAAGAGTAATTAAGTGCAACTTAATAACTAACTAGTCCTTGGCTTAAGAAATCTACTCATATTATCTATCATAATTCATAAGCTAACATAATTAAGTCTCTAAACTCGATATATAATTTTAGTTATTATAATTAAGAAATTAGATTTGCTTGCAATATTCTTGGCAATACTCAATAGAGGAGTAACACTTGAATGGACGGACTTTATGACAACACCAACACGCTCCCAACTCGCACTCGTCGGGCTTGCATATATCTAATTGTATCATTTTCCTGCTGCTGCTGCTCTGCTTGTAGTTGTAGTCGTTTATCACCATTCCCATTCCTTTCTTCTCTTCAGCTCCTTTCGCCTCTGATCTTACGTACTTCCCCTCCTTCTCAATATAATCACCTGTGTATATATAATCAATGTGTTTCATACTATATGTTAAATAAGAGTATTAAAGCTTATAAATTGCAAAAAAATGATGTGATTGAAAAGTGGAAAGATGTCAAAAGCCTTATAAATTGTGTAAAATCATCATTTTATACATAATCTTTCGCATTTACAAAATTACACATATGATATGTCTTCGCGGATGGAGCTGATCTGGTTAGGATGTCAGTCTGTATTTGTTAGTAATCGACGAGTATTAAAGCTTTATAACGCATAACAAGTTGTAATTATTAAAATTTAGTGATTTTAAATCATAAAACATATTAATTTGGGTTAACACAATTAAGACATTTAAGAGTGTCTTTAAAAAAACATGACATGTATGATCATCCATAGGTCATTTGCCTCTTATCCTTGGCATATAATGACAACAATCAATATAATTTGTGCTCTAAAGTGTATATTTAAAAATCAAATTTAGGAAGTATGTAGTCTTACTTTCCATCTTGCAAGATAAAGATAGTTTATATTTTACACAACTCCGAGAATACTGTATTTAAATATCAAAACCAATTGGAATAAAGGTTATATATTTTTTTGAGGCAAATTATTAGGTACACCCGAGAATATATATATATATATATACTCTCACATTCTATTTATATATATTTTTTCCGGAGTGTTTATCATATATTTTATTTTTAATATTTATTTACTGATGTGTCTTCAATTCTGAGAGTGTGTTGGCATATGTATGGTATAGGCTTTGTTTTTTGAGGTGGTTTGGCATTCATTAATTTGCACTGTATTATGTATAATTAAATTTCTTTGCATGATTAAAAATAACTAAACAAAAGCATCAAAAAAAGAATATAGAACATGGATGAGATAAGTGCATAATATAACTCACATTGTGCAAGAGCCAGGAGTGCCAAAACCATGAAAACACAAAGAATACTTCCTGATTTACTTGTTGCCATTGCTATTGGTTTATGAATATTTTTGTGGATGGGAAAAAAGAAAATAGAGATTTGAAGAACAAATTAATGTGTTGTACGTCTTCTTGCTTTCACAATTCTCTATATAAAGGGGTTTACATGCAACAGAAAATCTTTGAACTAAGTTAATTAATAAAATAATTAGCCATAAAAGAAAGCAATATAATTTCATCATGGAAAGTATAATTTGATTGCCATTAATTAATTACTCTCTTTTTTTCTTTCTTTCCTTTTTCCGTTTTTTTTTCCCCTTAAACAATGGGCGATTTAGTGAGCATATATTCATATAATCTTCAATACTGCTCAATATGTAAAATCATGAGACCTGCTGGATTTAATCCTCTCATGACAAAATTAGGGTTAGAAAATTCCTAGAATATATTTCGAGCTATAATTAAGTTCGTTTGAAGGCATTAAAAAAAAAGAAGAAAAAAAAAGAAAAGTCGTTCAATTCTTAAAGGGTTTATGTTCTTGCGTTATTTCATCATTTTGTTATATTAATAGTAAGTTTGTTCATTATTCAATATAAAATCAGATTAAGTCAAAGACTAACAAATTAAAGATTGGATCATAGCAATTTATTAGTTGTCATTGCTACTTGCCAATGGCACCTTAAACTTCGTTTTTCCTGTTTTCCTTTTTTTGGGGGTTACTTTTATTTAGTGACTCTTCTTTACAGTGGCGGATTCATACATTTAGGATAGGGGTGCTCATAAATTAATATCGTTACTAATATATACTATTTTATTTTTTTTAGGGGTGTCCATAAACCAACATTGTTACTAAATTAGCCTATTTTAAAATAGAATTTTTTGGGGGGGGGGACTTAGGGGTGTCCATGGACACCCCTAAGCATAGTGTGGATCCGCCAGTGCTTCTTTATATGATTTCAACAATGACTCTATTTGATAAATAGTTGTTAGCTGGTTGTTAGTTATTAATTATTAACTGTTAATTAATTGTTAGTTATTTGAATTAGCTATTTGTATTAGCTGTTTAAATTAGTTATTTAAAGAAAAACTGTTTGGTGAAATTAACTGTTGTTAATAAAGTTGTAAGATAAAAAACTAATTCTCCAAAAAAAAATTTGAAAAAGCTAATCAAATTAGTTTTTTGGACCCAAAATGCTCTTCCAAAAAACTATTCTAATAAATACATAAATTTGTTTTTATAGAAACCAAACACATAAATTAGTTTTTTGACTAAATTAAACAAGTAATTTTGGTCCAAAAAACTCACCAAAAAGTTGTTTACCAAACACCCCCAAACCTGTGAAATACGTCTTAGGTGACGAATGATTTGGAATCCCAAACAAAATATTTGTAGCCAAAATGAAAGGAAATGAATTATTTATCTTATTCCATATGCTCTTACATTAAAATTCTCAACCACCAAAAAAAGAAATTAAAGAGGATTATATTACTGGCAATGGTCTTGGCAATACTGAATAGTCAAATAACATTTGAATGGTTTGGTTCTATGACAACACCAACATGTTCCAAGGGAGCATGGCCCAGGCTTGCATACATTTAGATCTATCAGCTCCCTGCCGTGCTTGTAATTTACCACCATTTCATTCTCTTCTAGTTTTATTGCCGTTGATCTCACATTGTCCCCCTTGTTATGAGTATAATCACCTGTATATAATGAATGTGTTATGCATATATTCATTAAACAAGAGAAAGTTATATACAACGATATATGTACCCGACAAATAAATATGAACTTTTTTATGAAACATAAGTGTGATATAGATATGTACTCCTTATTTTCTCGTTCCCGTATTTATTCATAAGCTTGCTTATTTTGCAAGGGAAGTAATGGATAATTAAAGACAGTCAAGTTCTAAATTAACAACTCAGAGAATACGTACTCCGTTTACAAAGTAAAACCAATTAGGTTATAGATCAGGTATGCATGTTTTTGAAGTACGTAGTTTGGCATAATTTAAACATCGTATTATGTCTCACTAAATGTCTTTGCATGATTAAAAAAAACATGATTAAGTAAAATTATCACAAAAGAATATAGGATATTAATATAGATGAGACAATTAAGTGCATAACGTAACTCACATTGCGCAAGAGCCAGAAGTGCAAGAACCATCAAAACACAGAGGATAACGGTGCACCCTGATTTAGGACCTGCCATTGCTATTGATTATTAATTATGAATATCACGATGGGCAAAGGGAAAAGACTAGAGATATATTTGAAGAAGAAATATATTTTATTATTCCTTTCACCATTCTCTACATAAAAAGGGTTTATATACAAAAGCAAATAGATGTAATTAAGGAAATGGAATGAGGTAAATAGAATAATGGGTTTTGGGGGGTTGGACGAAAATAATTCCGACTGTAAAGTTGACTATCAACATCCCGTACTTTGGATATATTTAATATTTTCACAACAACAATGAATCAGACGAAGTTTTACTCGATCCGTAACGCAAATATAATCTATATTAAATATACGCAATTGCATAAAATTGTAAAATTCTTGCATATATGTGCAAGTATACTTTCATTGGAAAATCCAGAAACTTATCATATTTTAAGAATTCCATAAGTTTCCATCTCTAGGATTCATGCATTGTCCTTTGAGATTCTGAAAAATAATTGAACGAATAATGTTATTATTCGTTGTTAGCAAATTCACATATGATACATGTATAAAGTCTGTATAAATCACATCTTCCAAAAAGAAGTTAATATATCATATTGAGAGTTAAAAATGGCCAAATTAGTTTTCTAATAGACTAATCAATAAAAATAATTTTTTAAACTCAAACTAAATTCAATTTTTAATACGCAAATCTATATAAGTATATTAAAACAAAAAATCTATCCTTTTCAATTACGACATGTCACTATCACATAATTTATCTATTTTAATTTTTTTTCAATCGCTGTAATTAGAAGAATCTTGAAATATTTTTTTGATTCATCTTGGTGCCTCCATGCCAATATTATTATTTTTTTCTTTCTAATTTTTAAAAACTAATATTACATAATAAGGTTCTGATTTTCAATATTACCAAAAAATTGAAAATATCTAATAATAATAAATTTATTAATAAATATTATAATAATAGAAGATCCTAATTTTTAAAGATATGTACAACGCTAATTACAAATCCTATGACATTAGTATTTTCAATATTAAGTATGATTATTTGCATAAAAATAATAATAACTATTACTATTGACTAAGAATCTTCTACTATGACTGTTGTAAAGTATGGCATTGTATGTATATAGTTTATGTTTTATAACATTAATTTATTTATCATAGTGAGAATTATTAAAATTTTCAATTAAAAAATAAAAGCCTTAAAATTTAAAATAAAAACAGTTACATATATAAAACTCATATATCATATAGTTATCCATTTTGAAAGGAAAAGAGGAGCACGATACTGGATTAATTAAAAAAAAGTTAGTGATGAATATCAGTATTTGCCAACAAAAATTTTATTAATGTGCCGATTACACTTTCATAAGAAGAAATTCAAAATCTTAAAAACTTTTAGGATTTGATATGTTTCCATCTCTATATGCCAATTATCCTTCATGGGAGAAGGGGAAAAAAAATCATATTCATTGATTTCCTAGGATTTTATATGCTTCTATCTTTGAGTAGGGATGGCAATGGGAGGGTTGGGGACAGGGCATATTTTCCGTCCCTGTCTCTTCAGCTCTCCGCTCCCCATTCCCACCCTGTTCCCCATTACGGGGGAAAAATTCATCCTCGTCCCCGTCTCAAGCGGGTATTCAATCCCTGACGAAGCCTCAACAGGGATTTTTTCCCGCAAGTTGTTTTTACATCCTATATAAAAACTATATTATGAGTTAGATCTTGGATGAAATACCAAGTTGCGTAGGAAACCTAACTCAATTAATTATACAAAGCTTTTGTGGGTTCCATGCAATACAAGTCTAACAAATTTTATCGAAGTTTACAATCCAACCAAAATTGAAGTTTACAAGTCCATGCAACACAAGTCTTACCTAAATGCACACATTACACAAATTAACCGAAGACTAAGAATTCAAACACATCAGAACCAAAGTCTAAGAAGGAAAAGAAAGAATTTTTTTCAAGTAATTTTATCTATCATATCTAACCTTAATCTTATATTCATAAGTGTATTTATATGTAATTTTAATTATAAACGAGGGTGGGGATGGAGGGGACGAGGATGGAGATTTTTCCCCTATGAGTAAGCAGGGACGGGGATGTGGACGGGGTAAAATTTCCCTCCATCCCCACCACAGTCCCCATTCGGGGATTGCATCTCATCCCGTCCCCGTCCCCGTCCCCATCCCTATTGGGGACAGGGATTTTTCCCCAATGCAGGGTGGGGTCCCGATGGGGGCGGGGATTCCCTGCCCCACTGTCACCCCTATCTTTGAGGATTTCTTTAATTTAATTTCATTCAATTAAGAGTTGTTACATGGTAGTTATTGGCCTAGAGACATAATTTTTTCTAGATGTGGAACGAATTAAATTAAAATAGGGAAAGTTCTAGAGATAAAAAAATACTATCGTAGAATTTTATATTAACTAGAAGTGTGAAAAATAGTTAGATGAATTAATTTTTCTAGCAATAATTTGGAATCCCAGATAAAAATATAAGCTACTTTTATATGAGGCTAGTAAACCGCAACCAAAAAAAAAAAAAGTACGACTTACTAAAGAAATTGCGATCAAGTAAATTGAGCAATCATTTAATTAAAAAAATGGAAAATGATTATATAAAATAGCCAATTTGCAGTAAGCACACGCAATAGAATAACATTATGCTTCGCTCAGCTGCTTACTAATTGCAAGTTAGCAACTAGGCGTAACGGATTGTACGCATTGTTTTTTCATTCATTAGGTGTCCCATCGGGTTCTCAATTTATTTATTTAGCTTTTTTTTCTTTAATTATTCATTTAATTAGAATCAAATTACTATTAACCTAAACAAAATATAATTCTTTCATCATAGACTTACTGTGCTTACTCCTGCACTTGAAGCCATGCCAACAGCTCATGGTTTTAAGCAATATGGACATGTTATGCTAATTTATCAAATTAGTTTATTAAAAGTGAGGTAGTCATTGGTTCCGTTGCCAAAATTTTGATCAATTCAAATCCGGATTAATACGAATCACCTTATTTTTCAAGTTCAATCTGGTATTCATGTTATCGGAAACGTTAGGATTAACGTAGCATATCGAATTCGAATCCAAATCTTTGACGACAACTTCCACTCATATCAGATAAGATACATAGATAATTACTGGAAATTAATTAAGCAATATATATAATTACAATAACCACCTGAAGCTCATGGGAATTAAATTTGCAGCTTTAATTTATTGAAAAGCAAATTAATTATTTATCTTATTCCATACCCTTAATGACATTAACAATTATTCCAACATAACTTGTCTTATTAAGATAAATTAATTAGAATCATCACTTGCAATTGGACTGGCAACTCTGCAAAGTGATATAACATTTTAATGGAAGGACTTTATGGCAACACCAGCATTCTGCATACAGTTTGCACGACGCGCGCTTGCATTGTTTTAGATCAAGCATTTTCCTACTGCCTTTTATCATTTCCCACCATTTCATTTTCTTCTGGTTGCACCTTTGATCTCACCATCGTCCCCTCCTTATCAATATATTCACCTGCACATAACATGATAATAAACATGTTTTATTGATGTTAATTAAATCAGACAAGGTACGTTTATACTGAGACAGATCATGAGATATGTACTTTTATACTGACTTTTAATAATAACAAGAGTGAGCAATAGTGCATTTAGGGGTGAATATAATAAAAGTCATCCATAGATGAACTGTCATTTCAAAACTAAAAGTTACTTTAAAATATATTATTAGTAATCTTATTTTAAAAAATCATTCTTAAAGAGTGTTGGAGTATGAAAGTGTTCGGGTATTGTCACATGTTGATAAAATGCAAAAAATATGAAAGCAGATGTTGTGCCATATGTAAAATTAAAGGGCTTGAGCATATATATATATATATATATATATATATATATATAAAGTTGTGAGTTACTCCACCCATCAGTGGCAGATCCAAATATTTGGAATAGGGGTGCCCATAAATTAACTTCGTTACCAATATAAGCTATTTTTTTTAGAGGTGTCCATTAATCAATATTGTTACTAAATTAACCACTTTTTAAATAGATTTTTTTTGGGGGGGGGGGGGGGGGGCTAGGGGTGTCCATGGATACCCCTAGCTATAACATGGATCCGCCATTGCCGCCCATTGCCAATTGATTTTAGGTTGGAACCTCATTTGAACTTACACGCATGACTTGTTTGATTAAGACCCAATTCATATAAAAAAAATTTAATAAAGAGATCAGTCTCATAATAACTCTTATGTAATATGATCTAAGCATGGTGTTGTGTCTTATTAAATTTCTTTTCATGATTAAAAATAAATAAATAAAAGAATCAAAAAAAAATGAATATAGATGAGATAAGTGTATAACTCACATTGTGCAAGTGCCAGACGTGCAAGAACTATCAAAACACAAAGAGTACTAGTGGTGCATCTTGATTGACTCGTTGCCATTATTGCTATTGGTATAGTATGAATGTTTTGGTGGATGGAGAAAAGAGATTGGAGATTTGAAAAAGAAATGTGTTGTATTGTTGCTTTTACAATTTTGTAGATAAAGGGGTTTATATATATCCAAAAGCAAATCTATATACTAAGATTAATACAGGAAGGTTAATAAATAATTTGCTACACAGGACAGCTATCAAATTTGATTACAGAATAATGGGTCAATTAACGAACGTATAATATGAATAATGTTGAATATCTAAAGTCATTAGATCTTTTTTTTTAATCAAAAGTCATTGGATCTTTTGATTTTTTTTTTTAAAGGCTGCCCTATCTAAAATTTAAGGCCAATCCTTTTAGGGTAGAACTGTAGCATAATTGGTAAGAAGATCGAGTGATAAATAGGGTAGAAAATAGGGTGATTTATGGATCAAAAATAAAATTAAATGCATGAATTGTAGGAATACATTTGGAGCTCTAAGGTACAAAGTTCATGAGTTTCATACATTTAATTTCTCGTAATAATAAGAGTTTCATTTGAAGATATATATTTTTTTTTTAAAAGAAGGAAGAATCATTCGATTGGAGCTCTTTCTATTCTTTCCTTGTTTTCATCATTTTATGGAACAAGGAGAAT